>JAREIK010001342.1:30288-83910 GCA_029783825.1 Sapria himalayana | reverse complement strand
TTAAACAGGTATACCATATAATAAATTATAAATCTCATTTTAATTAGTATTTATTATAATTTTAAATATTCATTTTATTATTTATTAGTTTATTTTTTATAGAATATCAATCACAAAATAAATAATTAGTGAGACAAATATAATTTAAATAATTTATTTTTAATCAAAAAAAATAAGCTTATATAAAGAAGTAAAAATTTAAAAAAAATTATTATTTAGTAATTTATTTTTCAATGATTTTGAATCATTATATATAGGGTTTGCAATAATATTTTAATTGGGATCAATCTTATTAATAATCGTTTATTAATTTATTATTTGATCATTTTTATAATATCGAACAATAAAATTACTTATATTCAATTAAAATGTTTTATAATTATTAAGTTATGATAACTAAATATTATAATTACATTAGAAAAAAAATTTAGAAATTATTATATTTTCAAAGGTTATAACCTTCAAAAATGATAAAAAATCACAAAATTAATTTTTTCATTATTTTATTATTTAAATAAAACTTATAAACCACTAAATGCCTAAACATTTAATTCTCTAGACTCCTAAACCCCAAAATCCCCTAAATACTTAAACCATTAAACCTATATAACCTAAATAATAAATAATAAATCTCATTTTTATTTGTATTCATTATAATTTTAAATATTCATTTATTTATTTTTTAGTTTATTTTATAGAAATATTAATTACAAAATAAATAGAGTGAGACATATATGATTTAAATAATATATTTTTTATGAAAAAAAAAAATAAGTTTATAAAAATAAACAAAATTTCTAAAATTTAAAATTTTATTTATTAATATAATTTACTTTGATTTTGAATTATTTTGGTTCTGCAAATATATTTAATTAATATCTATCTTATTATAATAGTTTATTAATTTATTATTTGATCATTATTTTAATATATATTAATACATTTTTTATTTGAATCTACAACAAATATAATTATTAAGAATATTATAACTAAGTAATGTATTCATATTTCAGAACTATTAAAAAATTATTATTTTTTAAAAGGTTATAACCTTTGAAAATCAGAATATTCATAAAAATAAATTTTTTGTTATTTCATTGATTAATAAACCGATAAACACAAAAATGTGTAAACATATAAATCATAAACTACTTAACCACAAAACCACAAAAAACTTAAACAATTAAATAGTTATGCCCTAAATAATAAATCATAAATCTCATTTTTATTAGTATTCATTATAATTTTAAATATACATTTTAATTATTTATTATTTTAATTTTATAGAAATATAAATTAAAAAATAAATTATTAGTGAGACAAATATAATTTAAATAATTTATTTTTCATCAAAAAATATATAGGCTTATAAATGGATACAAAAATTTAAAAATTTAAAATAAATATTTAGTAAAATATTTCACTTTGATTTTGAGTCATTTTATGTTTTGCAAATAATTTTAAACATATTTATCTTATTAATAATATGTTATTACTTTATTTAAAAAATTATTATAATAAATATCAATAAATAGTTTATATATTGAATTTATATGATATATTATTATGATTATTATAACTTCATATTGTATTCACTTTTCAAAAAAATTTAAAATTTATTATATTTTCAACGGTTATAACCATCAAAAATGAGAAAAAATAACAAAATTAAATTTTTTGTTATTTTTTTTTATATAAACCTATAACCATTCAATGACTAAATACTAAAATGAATAAACTCACTAAACCCGCGTAGGGGCCCATAAATACTTAAAACATTAAATTAGTAAGTCTAAATAATAAATCATAAATCTCAGTTTATTAGTATTCATTAATTTTAAATATTTATTTTAATTATTTATCAGTTATTTTTATAGAAATATAATTACAAAATAAATTATTAGTGCGACATATATAATTTAATAATTATTATTCATCAAATAAAAATGCTCATAAAAAGAGGGAAAATTTTAAAAAATAAAAAATTATTATTTAATATATATCTTATTTGATTTTGAATTATTTTAGATTTTACAATTATATTTTAATTTATATCATTCTTATAAATACAAGTTTATTAATTTATTTATTGATCATTATTATAATATCTATCAATAAAATTATTTATATTGAATTTATATTATATTTAATTATTACGATTATTATAACTAAATATTATATTCACATTTAAAAAAAATTTAAAAATTATTATATTTTCAAAGGTTACAACATTTAAAAATTAAAAAAAATCAAAAAATTAAATTTTTTGTTTTTTCATTGTTTAAATAAAAAGTATAAATCACTAATGGTCTAAATTATTAAATCATTATACTCCTAAACCATAAAACACCTAAATACTTAACCCATTAAACCGATATATCCTGAATAATAAATAATAAATCTCAATTTTATTTGTATTCATTATAATTTTAAATATTCATTTTAATTATTTAGTAGTTTATTATTTTAAAATTATAAATTACAAAATAAATTATGAGTAAGACAAATATAATTTAAATTATTTATTTTTAATAACAAAAATATAAACTTATAAAAAAAGCAAAACATTAAAAAAATTATTATTTAGTAATATATTTTACTTTGATTTGAATAAATTTAGATTTTGCAAATACTTTATAAATAATAACTATTTTATTAATAATAGTTTATTAATTTATATTTTGATCATAATTACAATATCTAGTAATATATTTATTTATATTGAATTTAAATGAATTTTAATTATGAAGATTATTATAAATAAATATTATATTTACATTTAAAAAAAATTTAAAAATTATTATATTTACAAAGGATATAATCTTCAAAAATTTAAAAAAATAATAAAAATAATTTTTTTGCTATATCATTGTTTAAATAAAACTTATAAACCACTAAATGCCTAAACACTTAAACATCTAAACTCCTAAATAAAAAAGCCCCTAAATACATAAACCTTTAAACTCATAAACATAAAATATAATTTAAATAATTTATTAAAATATTAATGACAAATAAATTATGAGTGATACAAATATAATTTAAATAATTTATTTTTCATCAAAAAAAAAATATAAGCTTATAAAAAAATCAAAAACTAAAAAACAAAAATTATTATTTAGTAATAAATTTTATTTGGATTTTGAATAATTTTAGGTTTTGCAATTATATTTTAATTTATATCCATCATAATAATAATAAAATATTAATTTATTTTTTGATAATTGATATCATATCTATGAATAAAATTGTTTATATTTAGTTTATATTATATATAATTATAAAGATTATTATTACTAAATATTGTATTAAAATTTTTTTAAAAAATTTAAAATTATTATATTGTCAAAGGTTATAACCTTTGAAAATGTGAAAAAATATCAAAAATAATTTTTTTGTTATTTCATTATTTAAACAAAACATATAAACCAATAAATACCTAAAAACATAAATCACTAAAGTTCTTAACGATAAAACCTTTTATATACTTAAAATATTAAGGTGTTATACATTAATAATAATTCATAAATCTAATTTTAATTTTTATTCAGTATAATTTTAAATTTTTATTTTAATTATTTATCAGTTTATTTTTATAGAAATATTAATTACAAAATAAATTATTAGTGAGACAGATATAATTTAAATTAAACTGGTATACCGTAACTAATAAAGAATAAATCTCATTTTTTTTTTCATTATAATTTTAAATATTCATTTTAATTATTTATTTGTTTATTTTTATATAAATATTAATTAAAAAATAAATTTTAAGTTAGACAAATATAATTTATATAAATTATTTTTCATCAAAAAAAAATTTAGATAAACTTTTTAAAATAAAAAAAAATTACAAAACAAAAAATTATTATATAGTAATATATTTTGCTTTGCTTATGAATCATTTTATGTTTTGTAATTATATTTTAATTGATATATATCATATAAATAATAAATTATTAATTTATTTTTTGATCATTATTAGAATATTAATCACTAAAATTGTTTTTATTGAATTTATATGATATATAAATATAATGATATTTATAACTAAATATTGAATTCACTTTTGAAAAAAATTTAAAAATTATTATATATTTCAAATTTTATAAACTTTGAAAATATTAAAAAATAATAAAAATAAATTTTTTGTTATTTTATTTTTTAAATAAAACCTATAAACCACTAAATGCATACACAATTAAATTAGTATACTCCTAAACCCCATAATCCATAAATACATAAACTATTAAACCACTATATAATACATAATAATTAATAAATCTAATTTTTATTTCTATTTATTATAATTTTAAATATTCATTTAATTATTTATTAGTTTATTTTTATAGAAATATTTATTACAAAAATAAATTATGAGTGCGACAAATATAATTTAAATAATTTATTTTTAATCAAAAAAGATATATACGCTTATAAAAGAAGTAAAATTTAAAAATAAAAAATTATTATTTAGTAATATATTTTACTTTAATTTTGAATCAATTTGGGTTTTCTAAATATTTTTTAATTAATATCTATCTTATTATTAATAGTTTATTAATTTAATTTTTTGATCATTATTATAATAACTATAAATAAAATTGTTTATATTGAATTTATTTGATGTATGATTATTAATAATATTATAATACAATATTGTATTCACATTTCAGAAAATTTTAAATCTCAAAACCATTAAACTGGTATACATTAATAATAAATCATAAATCTCATTTTAATTTTTATTCAGTATAATTTTAAATTTTAATTTTTATTATTTATCATTTTATTTTTATAGAAATATTAATTATAAAATAAATTATTAGTGAGACAGATATAATGTAAAATATTTATATTTCATCAAAAAAAATATAAGCTTATAACAATAGGCACAATTTAAAAAACAAAAATTTATTATTTAGTAATATATATTATTTTGATTTTGTATCATTTTAGATTTTGCAATTATATTTTAATTTATATCATTCTAATTAATAATAGTTTATTAATTTATTTATTGATCATTATTATAATATCTATTAATAAAATTATTTATATTGAGTTTATATTATATATAATTATTAAGATTATCGTAAATAAATATTATATTCACATTTAAAAAAAATTAAAAATTATTATATTTTCAAAGGTTATAACCTTCAAAAATTAAAAAAAACAAAATATTAATTTTTTTTTTCATTCTTTAAATAAAAACTATAAATCACTAAAGGCATAAACACTTAAATCATTAAACCCTAAAACACCTAGATACCTAAACCATTAAAACTATATATTCTCAATAATAAATAATAAATCTTACTTTTATTTGTATTCATTATAATTTTAAATATTCATTTTAATTATTTTTTAGTTTATTTTTATATAATAATAAATTACAAAATATAATATGAGGAAGAAAAATATAATTTAAATAATAGACTTTTAAGAACAATAAATATATACTTATAAAAAGAAGCAAAACATCAAAAACATTATTATTTAGTAATTTATTTTACTTTGATTTTGAATAAATTTGGGTTTTAAAAAAATATTTTAAATAATATCTATCTTATTTATAATAGTTTATTAATTTATTTTTTGATCATTAAAATAATATCTATCAATATAATTGTTTATATTGAATTTATATGATATATAATTATTAATATTATCAAGACTAAATATAGTATTCACATTTAAAAAAAATTATAAATTGTTATATTTTTAAATGTTATAACCTTAAAAAATTGAGAAAAAATAACGAAAAATAAATTTTTATTTATATCATTGTTTAAATAAAACTTATAAACCATTAAATACCTAAACACAAAAATTTCTAAACTTCTAAACCTCGAATCCCCTAAATACTTAAAACTTTAAACTCATAAACCTTAAATATAATTTAAATAATTTATTGAAATATTAATTACAAAATAAATCATGAGTGATAAAAATATAATTTAAATAATTTATTTTTTATCAAAAAAAATATATAATCTTATAAAATGAGCCAAAAACTAAAAAACAAAAATTATTATTTAGTAATAAATTTAATTGATTTTTAATCATTTTAGTTTTTGTAATTAAATTTTAATATATATCTATCATATTAATAATAGTTTATTAATTTATTTTTTGATAATTGATATATTATCTATCAATAAAATTATTTATATTTAGTTTATATTATATATATAGTTATAATAATAATTATTTCTAAATATTGTATTCACATTTTTAAAAAATTTTAAAATTATTATATTTTCAAAGGTTATAATCTTTGAAAATTTGAAAAAATATCAAAAATAATTTATTTATTATTTCATTGTTTAAATAAAACTTATAAACCAATAAATTCCTAAATACTTAAATGAATAACTTCTAAATCTCGAAAACCCTAAATAGATAATTTTTTTAATCAGATATATCCTAAATAATAAATAAATCTCATTTTTATTTTTTTCATTATAATTTTAATTATTTATTTTAATTATTTATTTGTTTATTTATTTGTTTATTTTTTTTATAAATATTAATTACAAAATAAATTATGTGTTAGATGTTTATAATTTTTATAAATTATTTTTCATCAAAAAAATATAGATAAACTTATTAAAAGAAAAAAAAATTAAAAACAAAAAATTATGATATAATAATATAATTTGCTTTGCTTCTGAATCTTTATTGCTTTTGTAATTATATTTTAATTGATATCTATCTTATTAATAATAGATTATTAATTTATTTTTTGATCATTATTAGAATATTTAACAATAAAATTATTTATATTAAATTTATATCTTATTTAAATATAATGATTATTCTAACTAAATATTGAATTAACTTTTGAAAAAAATTTTAAAATTATTATATTTTCAAAGATTATAACCTATGAAAATTTGAAAAAATAAAAAAAATATTTTTTTTTGATATTTCATTATTTAAATAAACCATATAAACCACTAAATACCTAAACACTTAAATCAAAAACTCATAAATCTCTAAAACCCTAAATAATAAATAATAATCCTTTTAAACAGGTAACCCTAAATAATAAATAATAAATCCTTATTTTTTTCATTATAATTTTAAATATTCATTTTAATTATTTATTCATTTATTTTTATATAAATATTATTTACAAAATAAATTATGAGTTAGACAAATATAATTTATATAAATTATTTTTCATCGAAAAATATAGATAAACTTATAAAAAGAATAAAAAATTCAAAAACTAAAATTTATTATATAGTAATATATTTTGGTCTCCTTCTGAATCATTTTATATTTTGTAATTATATTTTAATTAATATCTATCTTATTAATAATTGTTTATTAATTTATTTTTTGATCATTATTAGAATATTTATCAATAAAATTGTTTATATTGAATTAATATGATATATAAATATAATGATTATTATAAATAAATATTGAATTCACTTTCGAAAAAAATTTAAAAATTTTAATATTTCCAAAGGTTATATAACCTTTGGAAATATGAAAAAATAATAAAAATAAATTTTATGTTATTTTATTTTTTAAATAAAACATATAAACCACTAAATGCATACACAGTTATATCAGTAAACTCCTAAACCCCATACTGCCTAAATACATAAACCATTAATCCGCTATATAATACTTAATAATTAATAAATTTAATTTTTATTTCAATTAATTATTATTATAAATATTCATTTTACTTATTTGTTAGTTTATTTTTATAAAAATTTTTATTATAAAATAAATTATGAGTGTGACACATATAATTTAAATAATTTATTTTAAATCAAAAAATATATATATGCTTTTAAAATAAGTATAAAAGAAGTATTATTAAAAATTAAAAATTATTATCAACTAATATAATTTACTTTACTTTTGAATCAATTTGGGTTTTGTAAATATTTTTTATTTTATATCTATCTTATTATATATAGTTTATTAATTTAAATTTTGATCATTATTATAATATCTATCAATATAATTGTTTATATTTATTTTATATTATATAGAATTTTTAAAATTATTTTAACTAAATATTATATTCAAATTTCAAAAAAAATTTAAATATTATTAAAATTTCAAAGGTTATAACATTTGAAAAGGACAAAAAATTACAATTTTTTTTTGTTATTCTATTGATTAAATAAAACGTATAAATCACAAAATGCCTCAAAACATAAATCACTAAACTCATAAATGACAAAACCACAAAATACTTAAACCATTATACTGGTATACATTAATAATAAATCATGAATCTCTTTTTAATTTTTATTCAGTATAATTTTAAATTTTTATTTTAATTATTTATCAGTTTATTTTTATAGAAATATTAATTACAAAATAAATTATTAGTGAGATAGATATAACTTAAATTAAACCGGTATACCCTAAATAATAAATAATAAATCTCATTTTTTTTTCATTATAATTTTTAATATTCATTTTAATTATTAATTTATTATTTTTATATAAATATTAATTAAAAAATAAATTATGAGTTAGACAAATATAATTTATGTAAATTATTTTTAATCAAAAAAATATAGATAAACTTTTTAAAATAAAAAAAATTTCAAAACAAAAATTATTATATAGTAATATATTTTGCTTTATGAATCATTTTATGTTTTGTAATTATATTTTAAATGATATCTATCGTATTAATAATAGATTATTAATTTATTTTTTGATCATTATTGGAATATTTCTCACTAAAATTATTTATGTTGAAATATGATCTATAAAAATATTGATTATTATAACTAAATATTGAATTCACTTTTGACAACAATTTAAAAATTATTATATTTTCAAAGGTTATAACCTTTGAAAATATCAAAAAATAATAAAAAATAAATGTTTTGTTATTTTATTTTTTAAATAAAACCTATAAACCACTAAATGCCCACACAATTAAATCAGTAAACACCTAAACCCCGCAATACCAAAATACATAAACCATTAAACTGCTATTTAATACATTATAATTAATAAATCTAATTTTAATTTCTATTTATTATAGTTTATATATTCATTTTAATTATTTATTGGTTTAATTTTATAGAAATATTTATTATAAAATAAATTATGAGTGCGAAAATATAAATAAAATAATTTATTTTTAATCAAAAAATATATATAAGCTTATAAAAAGAAGCAAAAACTAAAAAACAAAAATTATTATTTAGTAATATATTTTAATTTTATTTTGAATCAATTTTGGTTTTGTAAATATTTTTTAATTAATATCTATCTTATTATTAATAGTTTATTAATTTAATCTTTGATCATTATTATAATATCTATCATTAAAATTATTTATATCGAATTTATATCATATATAATTATTAATATTATTATATCTAAATATTATATTCACATTTCAAAAAAATTTAAATATTTTTATATTTTCAAAGGTTATAAACTATGAAAATGAGAAAAAATTACAAATTTTTGTTTGGTTTTATTGATTAAATAAAACCAATAAACCTCTAAATGCCTAAAAACCTAAATCACTAAACTCCTAAAAGACAAAACCTCTAAATATGTAAACCATTAAACAAGTATACATTAATAATAAATCATAAATATTATTTTAATTTTTATTAAGTATAATTTTAAAATTTTATCTTAATTAATTTTCAGTTTATTTTTATAGAAATATTAATTACAAAATAAATTATTAGTAAGACAGATCTAATTTAAATTAGACCGGTATACCCTATATAATAAATAATAAATCTCATTATTAATAATTATAATTTTAAATATTCATTTTAATTATTTATTTGTTTATCTTTATATAAATATTAATTACAAAATAAATTATGAGTTACACAAATATAATTTATGTAAATTATTTTTCATCAAAAAATTATAGATAAACTTTTTAAAAGAAATAAAAATTTTAAACAAAAAATTATTATATAGTAATATATTTTGCTTTGCCTATGAATCATTTTAGGGTTTGTAATTATTTTTTAATTGACATTTATCTTATTAATAATAGATTATTAAGTTATTTTTTCATCATTATTAGAATATTTATCAATAAAAATGTTTATATTGAATTTATATGATATATAAATATAATGATTATTATAACTAAATATTGTATTCACTTTTGAAAAAAATTTTAAAATTATCACATTTTCAAAGGTTATAACCTTTGAAAATGTGAAAAAATAAAAAAGAAAATTTTTTCTTTGTTATTCTATTGTTTAAATAAAACCTATACATCACTAAATACCTAAGCATTTAAATCACTAAACTACAAAATTCTGATACCTCTATATAGATAATCCTTTAAATCGGTATACCCTAAATAATAATTAATAAATTTCATTTTTATTTGTTTTCATTATAATTTAAAAAATTCTTTTTGATTGTTTAGTTTTTTATTTTTATATATGTATTAATTATAAAATAAATTATGAGTTGTAAATATAATTTATAAAAATTATTTTTAATCAAAAAATTGATAAGCTTATAAAATGAATAAAAATTTAAAAACAAATAATTATTATTTATTAATATATTTTGCATTGATTTTGAATTATTTTAGGTTTTGATATTATATTTTAAGTAATATCAAACTTATTCATAATAAAATTTTAATTTATTTTATGATAATTATTAGAATATCTATAAATAAAATTGTTTATATTGAATATATATGATATATAATTATTATGAATATTATAAATTAATATTGTATTCACTTATGAAAAAAAATTAAAAATTATTATATTTTCAAAGGTTATATTCTTAAAAAATGAAAAAAATACTAAAAATAAATTTTTAGTCATTGTATTTTTTAAATAAAACCTATAAACCATTAAATGCTTACTTACTTAAATTAGTAAGCTCATAAACCCCGTAACCCCTAAATACAAAAATATTTTAACATCTATATACTACTTAATAAATAATAAATTTCATTTTTATTTCTATTTATTATAATTTTAAATATTCATTTTAATTATTTATAGTTTAATTATTTAGAAAAATTAATTACAAAATAAATTTCGAGTAAGACAAATATTATTTAATTAATTAATTTTTAATCAAAAAAAATTTAAGCTTATAAAAAGGACAAATTTAAAAATTAAATATTATTATTTAGTAATATATTTTGATTTGATTTTGAAACATTTTATGTTTTGTAAATATATTTTAATTAATATATATATTATTAATAATAGTTTATTAATTTAATTTTTGATCATTATTATAATATCTATCATTAAAATTATTTGTATTGAATTTATATGATATATAATTATTAAGATTAATATAATTATACATAGTATTCACATTTCAAAAAAATTTTAAAAATTATTCTATTTTTAAAATTTACCTTTGAAAATCAGAAAAATTACTAAGATTATTCACCTTTGAAAATCAGAAAAAATCTAAAAAAAAAATTTTTATTTTTATTATATAAATAAAACCTATTAACCACTAAATACCTAAAAAACATAAATTGATAAACTCCTAAACGACAAAACTCCTAAATAATCAAACCATTAAACTGGGATACCACATATAATAAATCATAAATCTCTTTTTAATTTGTATTCATTATAATTTTAAATAGTCATTTTAATTATTTATTATTTTATTTTTTATAGAAATATTATATATAGGTTTTACTTAGATTTTACTTAGATTTTAATAATGAGCGTACAACTATATTTTACTTAGATTTTACTTAGATTTTAAATAGTCATTTACGAAACTCCTAAACAATAAATTAAATAATGAGCGAGACAACTATTATTTTAATAATTTATTTTTAATCAAAAAAATATATATGCTTATAAAAAGAAGTAAAAATTTAAAAACAAAAAATTATTATTTATTAATATATTTTACTTAGATTTTGAATTATTATATATATGTTTTGCAATTATATTTTAATTGCTATCAATCTTATTAAGAATCGTTTATTAATTTATTATTTGATCAATTTTATAATATCTAACAATAAAATTACATATATTGAATTTAAATGTCTTATAATTATTAAGATTATTATAACTAAATATTATATTTACATTTGAAAAAATTTTAAAAATTATTATATTTTCAAAGGTTATAACCTTCAAAAATGATAAAAAATAACAAAAATAATTTTTTCATTATTTTATTATTTAAATAAAACTTATAAACCACTAAATGCCTAAACATTTAATTCTCTAGACTCCTCAACCCCAAAACCCCCTAAATACTTAAACCATTAAATCTATATAACCTAAATAATAAATAATAAATAATAAATAATAAATCTCATTTTTATTTGTATTCATTATAATTTAAAATATTTATTTTATTTATTTTTTAGTTTATTTTTATAGAAATATTAATTACAAATTAAATAATGAGTGAGACATATATGATTTAAATAATATATTTTTTATGAAAAAAAAATATAAGCTTATAAAAATAAACAAAATTTCAAAATTTTAAAATTTTATTTAGTAATATAATTTACTTTCATTTTGAATTATTTTGGGTTTTACAAATATATTTTAATTGATATCTGTCTTATTAATGATAGTTTATTAATTTATTTTTTAATCATAAAAATAATATATATTAATAAAATTTTTTATAATGAATTTACATTAAATATAATTATTAAGATTTATATAACTAAGTATTGTATTCATATTTTAGAACTATTAAAAAATTATTATATTTACAAAGGTTATAACCTTAGAAAATCACGAAAATTCATAAAAATAAATTTATTGTTATTTCATTGATTAAATAAAACCTATAAATCAATAAATAAAACCTAAATGTGTAAACATATAAATCAATAAAGTCATTAACCACAAAACCACAATAAACTTAAACCATTAAATAGGTATACCCTAAATAATAAATCATAAATCTCATTTTTATTAGTATTCATTATAATTTTATATATACATTTTAATTATTTATTAGTTTATTTTTATAGAAATATAAATTAAAAAATAAATTAATAGTTAGACAAATATATTTTAAATAATTTATTTTTCATCAAAAAATATAGAAGCTTATAAATGGATACAAAAATAAAAAATTTAAAATTAATATTTAGTAAAATATTTCACTTTGATTTTGAATCATTTTAGGTTTTCTAAATATATTTTAAATAATATTTATCTTATTAAAAATTGTTTATTAATCTTTTGTATGATCATTATTATAATATATATCAATATAATTGTTTATATTGAATTTACATGATATATAATTATTAAGATTATCATAACTAAATTTTTTGTTATTTTATTTTTTAAATAAAACCTATAACCCTCTAAATGCTAGGGGTGCTCATGGGACGGAACGTGATGGGGATTACAAATCTCCAGTCCCTTCTCACAGTTCAGAGATTTTTTTTTGAAGATCCAGACTCGTTCCATATGTTGAAAATATCGGGATGGGACAGGACGATGATCTGGGATTTTGGGTAAGAGAAAACAATTCCTGGACGGAACGGAGTTCGGACATTTTTTTCAATTTATTTTCTTCAAACTGGCCAAGTTAGTTCATGTCGAAACCTTTTGTTGTACAATTTATCATTCCTTAGTTATGTATATTTCAAACTCAAATTGGGCCAATTTTGTTTTGTAAAATATGCTGAATACCGCAAACGAGTTCCAATACCTTGTCAAAAGCTTTGATGTGCAGAAAAGGATAGAAATGTTAAATAGAACGGGACCGAGTTGTGTGCTTAATTTGGTTCTTTGTTTTTTCACAAGTTGGCTTTGTTCAGCCGAGTGAAAGTTAACCATAATAGCAATATTATATTTTTTAAACAATTACTTAACATATTAGGGAATAGCTAAAGATGACCACAAACATTGGTAGCATCAATTACTACTTAAGTAATTGCTAAAATTAGGCAGCTTAATATAACAAAAAAATACAACTAATAACAACCATGATAATAATCATTTCAAAGGTCTGTTCCGGAACATCAACGAAAATTCAAACCCAATTAATTATCTCTTCTACAACTCCTCCCATTTCTTCCTCCACTGTAGAAGGACAACCAAAGATGAAAATATGTTAAATCATGTACACATAAATTTCTAAGATGAAATAGTAATAAAAAAACCAAATATTACATTATAAAATTCAATACACCCATAGAGGTGTCAACCGGGCCGTGCCCGGGTCAGGCACGAGCCGTGCCATGCCGTGCCTGACCCGGCACGGTTCGGCCCACGACACGGCACACCGGCATGGATTCATCTCGTGCCAGGTGTCCCTCGACCCCAAACGCGTGATAGCCCCATGCCCCTCCGGCAAAAAAAGACCATAGGCCGGGTCTGATTGGACCCGGCCCGCAGTCCCACTCCCACGAGGCCCGAACCGACCTAGATCCCCCCAACGGGAAAAATAAATTAATATAAAATTATATTTTCAGCCGTTGGATCTCGCCTCCAACCGCCAGGGAGCAGAATCCAACGCCCCTCATGATTCTGCCCCCTAAAAAATTTAAAAAAAATTAAAAAAGATTAAAAAAAATTTCTTTTTTTATAAAAAATTATTATCTTTAATATATAAATTCCACCCCCCTCTATTTAACATTTATGTTTTTCATAAACATAAATTCTCTCAAATCATTTTATTTCTCTCTCAAAAATCTTGCTTCTCTCTCTTGGGCCTCAGGATTTTGTCATTCGGCTTGGATTTTTGGGAATATCGACTTGAATTTTGAACATTAGAGCTTGACTATGGTGCACCGTGCACGTGACCGACCTCACTACTTTTATCTGGTAATTTATTTTACGTTTTTAACTTTTTCTCTCTATAGTTTCTCTCTCTTGACCAAAATTAGAAAAATTAAAATCAGTCTTCTAGTCTTTATTTAACTATTCTTAAAAACAAAAAATCATAAAAAAATGACAAATACAACTGAAACATATTTAAATTTAGAAAATTAAAATATTACACAGAGGTTTGAGGCTGCTGAAACTTTGGCTTCTCCAGTCGTCTCAACTCAAACTTCTAAAAAACAAAAAACTAGGACTTCTGTAGTTTGGACTCATTGTAATATAAAAAAACAAAAAAATGTTAGGGGTGAGGAACTAGAAATGACACAGTGCAAATATTGTATGAGACTTTTAACATGTAAGAGTTCATTTAGGACTGGGAACCTTAAAAGGCTTGCCAAATTATGCACCAAAAAAAACTGGACCATTAGATCCTAGGCAACCCCAACTTGGCACTGCATTTTTTGAGACTGGATCGAGTTCAGCCTCAAAGTTTACTCCCTTCATATACTCCAGCGAGTTGGGTAGGGACGACATGGCCAGACTTATCACATTGATGTATCTTCCGATCAGATTTTCGGAAGATCTAAGGGTAGTGCGCATCATACAGACAAATTTTCAGCCTGCCTATCATAGGATTTCTAGATCCACATCTAGGAATGACATACTAAAGATATATAAGTTAGAAAAACAAAAAATAATTAATGAATTTATGGCATATAGTGGAGTGGTGTCCGTGACGTCCAATATCTGGACAAGTCACAATGAATCTTCTTATGCATGTCTCACCAGCTACTATGTAGATTCAAACTGGACAATCAATAAAAAAATTTTAGGATTCTCTGAGATTCTTCATCCTCATGATGGCCCGGCCATTTTTGAGTGTATGTTGAAAATTTTTAGGAAATATAAAATTCAAAATAAAATGTTTAGTGTCACCTTCGATAACGTATCTAATAATAGAGTAGCGATCAACATGTTTGTTAGGAATATTAGAGACGCACCATTAGGAGAGATCTTTCATGTCAGATGCATGTGTCACGTGATTAACCTGATTGTTCAAGCGGGTATGAAGGTATGTTCCCCCGCATTGGATAATATACGTAATGCACTAAAATATATTCACACTCCTCGCAAACAACAAGAGTTTGGTAGTCTCTATTTGTCTGTGATTCTTAAGAAGAAGAGATTCCAATCAGATGTGAGACATCATTGGAATTACACGTACCTATAGTTAGAATCATGTGTTGGATACGAACACGTGATATCCGATTACGTCAATAGTAAGAGTGACGAACTTATTATTGACGACACTGACTGGGCTTCAAGAATTTCATAAATGAAATTCCTCTAAATTTTTTATGACACGACGAACATGTGTTCGTTGGTTTATACGCCCACCACTTGCATTGCACTCCGGTGCATATGCAACATAGTAGCATGTTTAGGAAGTATCGAGCTGCCCCGATACTTAGCCATATGGTTGCAGAGATGGAAACCAAGTACTTGAAGTACTGGTCCACCGTTACATCTCTTTATTGTCTTGCTGCATGCATGGACCCTAGGGTTAAGGTGGAAGGGGTAGAAAACACCCTGAGTTACATTTCCTCGTGTATGAACCTGGAAGACCCACCTGAAGGGTTCATTCACGAGAAGTTGACTACCCTGTTCACATACTACGATACTAGGTATGCTGGTGGTAGTGGTGGTGGTGAAACTATGATTATAAACATTGATACCTTATTTGGAGATGACGATTTTTCCATTCAGCTAGCGAGGGGGAAACGTAGGGGTGGACCATCACATAGGAGCGAGCTTTCTCGGTACTTAGATACCGATTACTGCTCAATCCTATCACATTCTGATACTAATAATCTTGATTTATTATAGTGGTGGAAATCATATGAGTCCACATTTCCTGTGCTATCTAGGATGGCAAGAGGTCTACCGACTCCTCCGGTGTCAAGCATAGCATCGGAGTCTGCTTTTTATATTGCGGTGAACATGATTTCGGATAGGAGATCGAGATTACGTCCAGATATTTTTGAGGCCTTGGCTTGTTTGAAGGATTGGGAGGATTTGAGGTTTAGCATCCATGATCGTGCTGAATCTGGGACTGAGACTGGGACTACAGTCGCATCCACTACGATGGTGGAGGAGTTGATTGCCGATGATGATGATCCATATGATACTGATCTTGATGTTGCGGCTGATGATGCTCATGATATGCCAATTGATGATTGATGATGATCTACTGTTTTTTGATTTCGATGTTTTTTTATTAATTGTACGCTTTGTTTGTACATTGTGTTGAAACTGTAATTTATTTGGTTCGGACCTTCGATTCCAAATGCCTGATTGGTCATTTTTCATTTGAGTTGCTTATGTTTTTTTTTTATTTTTATTTTTATTAACAAAATGTATTGATTTATTTATTTTTTTTGTTTTAATTTTTCGTTTAAAAATTTATAACTTTATTATATAATTATAATAAATTTTAAATTAATTTTATATTACATAAAAAAAATTTAAACTTTGTTATTTTAATAAATTTTAACATTTTTCATATTATAAATATATAATACTATACATTATCTAAAATTATATATATTTTTTAATAATTTATATAAATAAGATTTAAAAAATTTAAAAAAAAAAAAATTTTCCGGCCAGGCAAGGAACGGCACGGCCTGCCGTGCCGGGCTCGGCTTTTTTAAACCGTGCCTAGCCAGGCACGACAAGGTACTCTAACCGTGTCGTGCCAGGCCTAGCACATAGGCATGCTCGTGATCAAAAATAACGGGCCGGGCCGACCCGGCCCGAACCGTTTGACACCTCTATACACCCATTCCAAATTTATTTGGCCAACTATAGTTGGAAGAATATTAGGATCTTGAGACCCCTTTGAAAATTGTAATTAAACCATATTTTTATTAAATTAAATGAATAAAATAAGTAAAAGTGAAATTAAAATTTACAAGATTTGTATACTAACCTGATTTCTTGAACTAATTCTTCAAATTCAATAGATTGTTTGAGCTTCTCAACCAATCCTGTAGACATATGAGAACTTCAGCTGTAATAGGTGTTAAAGAACTCCTAAATTTATCTAAAGTTCTCTCCCCAATTCTAAATGTAGATTCTTAGGCCACAATAGATGCTTGGATAGAAAATACATCCCTTGCTACATTTGCCAGAGAAGGATACCTAACCTCATTTACCTTCAACCAGTTTAGAAGATCAAAATCAATTCTATTTTTTGCAAGTTTGTCCTCCAAGTACCTATCCAACTCTTCCCAAGCTGCAACTTCTTGTTCTTTCTCCAATTCAACAAAAAAAAATCAACATAAGTATCACTACCATCAAAGAAATCATCATTTTTCTTCAACACAGTAGAAGGGAAATCATCTTCTTTTGATTCATCTTCATTTAAATCTTTATAATCATCCATCATCTCATGTAAAGCATCTATAACCTTTTTCACCAAATTTTTAGCCAATTCCTCTCCATAATGCTAAGTGTACTTAACCTTGAGATATTTGAGCTTATATCTAGGATCCAACACTACTGCTACAAAAAGCATAATATTTGTTGACAGAAGAGAACCCCAATATTTGTTGAATTTATGCCTCATTTTCATACCCATATTTTAACACCATTGTATCTATACTATTTTCACAAAGCTTAATTTTTTTTCAAAATTCGAATAATCTCAGGAAAATAATCACTAGAGGTAGAATATTATTACCCAAAAAATTTAGAAGTTACCTCATAAAAAGTTTTCAAGAAACGAGCCAAAATTTTGACGTTTGTTCAGTCTCTGTCAGTTGGAACGTTTGAACGAAACTCCTTTAAAAACTATTTGTCTTTGTCCTTCAACTTATCAAATTATTTTTGATATTTTATATCAGTTTGCATCATCAAATAAGTTGAATTCCATCTTGTAGGACAATCTAATTGCAATGAAGATCCATATATCAAGATTGCTTCTTCAACACATAACTTGAACATATCTAATCTTTTAGGACTGCTCCTCACATATTTTACCACACCTCTAATTTTTTGAAAAGCACTTCAACTAATGCAATGCCATCTTTGACAATTAAGTTTAGGATATGAGCACAACATCTCATATGAAAATGCTCTCCTCTCAAAGGTACAACACTTTTCTTCACGAGCCTTTTTTTTAATTGTTCAACTACAAAATCATTATTTGATGCATTGTCAACAGTAATGAACATCAACTTTCTCAAACCCCATTCATTAATGCAAAACTCAATAGCATTTCAGTATTAACTCCAGAATGACTTTTAATTACACAAAAGTTCAAAAGCCTTTTATGCATATTTTATTGAGAATCAATGTAATAAATAGTAAAACATATATAAGACAAATTTTGAATGCTAGTACAAGTGTCGGTAGACAATTAAACTTTACAATAATGAGATAATATGTTATCAAATAATTTCTTATTTTCATTCACAAACAATGAAAAATAATCCCTCAAAACACAGTGCCAAGATGGAATTTTAAATTGAGGCACACTAACTCCACTAAACTCTTTAAACTCATCCCTCTCAACAAAACAAACATGCAATTTATCTTTTATGATCATTTTCACCATTGCCTCTCTAATTAGTTGTTGATCAAATTGCCAACAAGTTAATTTGTTATCCTATAAACTAGTACCTTTAGTGAAACTCAACAAAGATTGTGACTTATCTTTACATTTGTGAGCTTCTATTAATTCCTTTTTGTGTGGAAATTTCCTATAAGTCACTCTCAAGTATTTCCATAAACCCGAAGTACCTTAATCACTTTTTGCCAAATATTCTTTACTACACCATATACAAGCTGCCCTACCAGTTTCATTTCCCTCTGAATCAACTAATATCTCATAAGTTTTTCAAACAGCAGACTTATACTTTTTATGAGCTTGAGGTTCAGATGTACCTTGACTTTCTTTTATAATTGGAATTGAAGAACTTGTCGTAACAATAGGAGGGTTTGTGAAAGTATGATGATTGGATTTACCAGTACTTTGATCATTTGAGATGTGATCATCTTCAATTTATTTTATTTTTTGTTTACCACTGGATTGTGCCATCTGCATTGCCATTAATTATTATGATATGTCAAGTATAAATACATATAAATATTTCAAACAAGCAAGCTCTACAAAACTAACTGTAACACATTCAGCCTACTCATTCGGCCCAACCACAACACCACAACCAATACTCAACAAAACTGAATGAGACACATAATAATAATAATTAATCACTCAATTCTTGGCAAAAAAACAAATCAAAAGGCTCGTGGCATCTGAGACACGGTGGAGGCAATCAGAAGTGCGAGGGACAAGGGCTGGACCTAACTGAACACGACTGGAATGGCGTGAGGTGGCATCGAACTCGTCGGAACCGCAATAGGTGCGTCGGAATTGGATGGACAGTAGTGGAATTGGTGGCATCTGCATGTTATATATATATATATATATTCCTGGTTCTATTATAGGTTTTTTAGGATGGGATAGTTCTCGGGATGGATATTGCTTAAGATTTGGAACCATCCCAAAAGAAAAAATACGTGACAGAACAAGATGGGAAAAGTAAAAGTCAACAGATTTTTCTTAGTCCCAATTTTTTCGGGACAAGACTTCGGGTCGGGTCTCGAATCTCCGAGTCCCTTGAGCAGCCCTACTGGGTGCATATAAAGTTAAATCAGTAAACTCCTAAACCCTGTAATGTCTAAATACATAAACCATTAAACCACTAAATACTACTTAAAATTAATAAATCTATTTTTTAATGCTATTTATTATATTTTTAAACATTCATTTTAATTATTTATTAGTGTATTTATTTAGAAATATTTATTACAAAATAAATTATGCGTGTGACAAATATAATTTAAATAATATATTATTTATCTAATAAAAATATACGCTTATTAAAGAAGTATAAATTTAAAAATTAAAAATTATTATCAAGTAATATAAGTTACTTTAATTTTGAATCAATTAGGGTTTTGTAAATATTTTGTAATTAATATCTATCTTAATATTAATAGTTTATAAATTTAATTTTTGATCATTATTATAATATCTATCAAAAAAATTATTTATATTAAATTTATATGATATATAATTATTAATATTATTATAACAAAATATTCTTTTAAAATTTTAAAAAAATTTAAATATTTTTATATTTTTAAATGTCATAACCTATGAAAATGATAAAAAATTATAGAAAATTTTTTTTGTTATTATATTTTTTTAAATAAAACCTATAAACCACTAAAAGCCTAAAAACATAAATTGCTAAACTCCTAACGATAAAACATCTAAATACATAAATTATTAAACTGGTATACATTAATAAAAAATCATAAATCTAATTTTAATTTTTATTTAGTATAATTTTAAATTTTTATTTTAATTATTTATGAATTTATTTTATAGAAATATTAATTAGAAAATAAATTATTAGTGAGACATATGTAATTTAAATTAAACCGATATCCCTGAATAATAAATAATAAATCTCATTTTTTTATTATAATTTTAAATATTCATTTTAATTATTTATTTGTTTATTTATATATAAATATTAATTACAAAATAAAGTGAGTTAGACAAATATAATTTATATAAATTATTTTTCATCAAAAAATTATTGATAAAATTTTTAAAAGAAAAAAAATTCAAAACAAAAAATTTTTATATAGTAATATATTTTACTTTTCTTCTGAATCATTTTAGGTTTTGTAATTATATTTTAATTGATATCTATCTTATTAATAATAGATTATTAATTTATTATTTGATCATTATTAGGAAATTTATCAATAAAATTGTTATATTGAATTTATATGATATATAAATATAATGATTATTATAACTAAATATTGTATTCACATTTAAAAAAAAAATTTAAAAATTATTATATTTTCAAAGGTTATAAAAATAAATTTTTTATTATTTTATTTTTTTAATAAAACCTATAAACCACTAAATGCATACACAGTTAAATTAGTAAACTCTTAAATCTCATAATGCCTAAATACATAAACCATTAAACCGCTATATACTACTTAATAATTAATAAATCTAATTTTTATTTCTATTTATTATAATTTTAAATATTCATTTTAATTATTTATTAGTTTATTTTTATAGAAATATTTATTACAAATTAAATTATGAGAACGACATATATATTTAATTATTTTATTTTTAATCAAAAAAAAAATATGCTTATAAAAGAACTAAAAATTTAAAAATTTAAAATTATTATCCAGTAATATATTTTACTTTAATTTGAATCAATTTGGATTTTGTAAATATTTTTTAATTAATATCAATCTTTTTATTAATAGTTTATTAAATTAAATTTGATCATTATTATATTATCTATCAATAAACTTATTTATATTGAATTTATATGATATATAATTATTAATATTATTATAACTAAATATTGTATTCACATTTCAAAAAATTTTAAATATTATTATATTTTCAAAGGTTATAACCTATGAAAATGAGAAAAAATTACAAATTTTTTTGTTATTTTATTGTTTAAATAAAACCTATAAACCACTAAATGCCTAAAAACATAAATTGCTAAATTTTTAAACGACAAAACCTTTAAATACTTAAACTATTAAACAGGTGTAGCTTAATAAAAAATCATAAATCTCAATTTTATTTTTATTAAGTATAATTTTAAATTTTTTTTTATTTATTTATCAGTTTAATTTTATAGAAATATTAATTATAAAATAAATTATTTTTGTGAAAGATGTAATTTAAATAATTTATTTATCATCAAAAGAAATATATATCCTTATAAAAAGAGGCAAAATTTAAAAAAAATTAATTATTTAGTAATATATTTTATTTTTATTTTGAATCATTTTTGATTTCGTAATTATATTTTAATTTACATCATTCTTATTAATAATAGTTTATTAATTTTTTATTGATAATTATTATAATATTTATTAATAAAATTATTTATATTGAGTTTACATTATAAATAATTATTAAGATTATTATTACTGAATATTATATTCACATTTAAATAAAATTAAAAAATTTTATAATTTCAAAGGTTATAACCTTCAAAAATTAAAAAAAATCAAAAAATTTATTTTTTTATTTTTTCATTCTTAAAATAAAAACTATAAATCACTAAAGGCCTAAACACTTAAATCACTAAACCTCAAAACACCTAAATATTTAAATCATTAAACTATATATCCTGAATAATAATTAATAAATCTCTATTTTATTTGTATTCATTATAATTTTAAATATTCATTTTAATTATTTATTAGTTTATTTTTATAGAATTATAAATTAAAAATAAATTATGAGGAAGACAAATATAATTTAAAAAATTTACTTTTAATAACAAAAAATATAAACTTATAAAAAGAAGCAAAACATCAAAGAAAGTATTATTTTGTAATATATTTTACTTTGATTTTGAATAAATTTATGTTTTGAAAATATATTTAAAATAATATATATCTTATTAATAATAGTTTATTAATTTATTTTTTGATTATTAATATAATATATTTCAATATAATTGTTTATATTGAATTTACATGATATATAATTATTAATATTATCATAACTAAATATAGTATTCACATATAAAAAAATTTAAAAATTATTATATTTTTAAAGTTTATAACCTTCAAAAATGAGAAAAAATAACAAAAATAAATTTTTTGTTATATGATTGTTTAAATAAAACATATAAAACATTAAATGCCTAAATACATAAATAACTAAACCCCTAAACCCCGAAGCCCCTAAATACTTAAACCATTAAACTCATAAACCTTAAATATAATTTAAATAATTTATAGAAATATTAATTACAAAATAAATTATGAGTGATACAAATATAATTTAAATAATATATTTTTCATCAAAAAGACATATAAGCTTATAAAATGATGCAAAAACTAAAAAAAATTATTATTTAGTAATAAATTTTACTTTGATTTTGAATCATTTAAGGTTTTTTAATTATATTTAAATTTATATCTATCATATTAATAATAGTTTATTAATTTATTTTATGATAATTAATGTAATATCTATCAATAAAATTATTTATATTTAGTTTATATTATATATAGTTTTAATATTTATTATTACTAAATATTGTATTCACATTTTTAAAAAATTTTAAATTATTATATTTTCAAATTTTATAACCTTAGAAAATTTGAAAAAATATCAAAAATAAATTTTTTTGTTATTTAATTGTTTGAATAAAACCTATAAACTTTTAAATGCCTAAATATTTAAATCAATAACTTCTAAATCTCGAAAACCCTAAATAGATAAATTTTTTAAACATGTATATCCTAATTAATAAATAAAAAATCTAATTTTTATTTTTTTCATTATAATTTTAAATATTCATTTTAATTATTTATTTGTTTATTTTTATATAAATATAAATGACAAAATAAATTATAAGTTATTCAAATATAATTTATATAAATTATTTTTCAACAAAAAAATATAGATAAACTTAATAAAAGAAGAAAAAAATAAATAACAAAAAAAAATATTATATAGTAATATATTTTGCTTCGGTTCTGAATAATTTTAGGTTTTCTAATTATATTTTAATTGATATCTAACTTCTTAATAATAGATTATTCATTTATTTTTTGATCATTATTAGAATATTTATCTATAATATGAAAAGTATGGGCTCTCTTTCAATCAAGAATCAAAAAATTTATTTTATTTGCATGTCTAAGCCTTTTTCATTTCCTCATGGATATGAAAAGTATCATTTCTTTCTTTTTATATTAAATGAGTTATGTATACAAGCTCACAATACCCAAAAAGGTGTAAATGAATTATATTCAAATGTATAAAAGGTTTTAATCATTGCTCAAAATATTAGTTTTGCATATTGACACTTGAGGTTACAAATCAAAGGAAAAAGCCATAGTGATACTTCCAATCCCAAGAATTTTAGATAAAGAACATTATAGAGAGTAGTACTTAAGCTTTAACTATTTTTAGGGTAATGACTTTTGCTCTTGAGGAATGTCCAAGTTAAAATCATTCCTAGTGCAATGACTTTGCAATATAAAAATAAAATGCACAAGCTATGGTCATATCCAATACTGTGTCCCAGTATTATAGTGATTAAATATGTATTCATGATCATTCTTAGTGCCATATCAATATGTTCAACAGAGAGACACAAGTTATGGAATATTCTCATCGATATGATTTTGTGTTCTAGAGACAAAATATACAATCATGACCATTGCTAATGCTACAATAATCTAAAGCAAGAAAGAGACTGAATCCATAACTCACCCCTTGAGTCATGACTATGTCTTACATATACAAAAAGATAAATCTATGACATTCCTAAAAGTTTTGAAATTCAATTTAAATTTAACAAATAGTCATTTCATTATAAAAGTGCAAAGCATGATATTTAGGATTTAGGGTTTATGGATTAGGGTTATAGTTTATGGTTTAAGGTTTAGGATTTAAAGTTTAGGGTTTATGGTTTCTTTTTTGTTTTTTTTTTGTAAATACACACTTTATTTATCATTTAGGCCCACAACTTACAAGAGACTAAAAAGCTAACTAATTTAGGCCAGCCCACCAAATCCAATGCACCTTAATGATTCTATGTATAAAATACATAAAAAACATAATGCCTAATAATTCCAAGCATATGAATACAACTAAAATCACCTGGCATTCCCGGACGTCAGAGTTGGCATTGAGTCATTATGTGCACTACGTCCTTTGCATTCGAATTTGTCCAAACCTTTTGGAGAAACATGAATGATGCACCATATTAAAATTATGCAAATATAAGATTGTGCATGTGTGTGACATGCAGCATCAAGCGTTAGCATATGTCATTGCTATGCAATGGAATAAATGTAAAACAGAATACCCATAAATCCACAAGTCCATATCTATGGCACTTTGTAAATTCATTCTCACCTCTGAATTACTCATTCTTTTGCTCCAATGATCCTAAAAAGTGTATCTCTTGGGTTAGAATGCTTCCTCCTCGAGCTCCAAGAAGTGGCTATATGTTGCACCGACAAAATATCAAAAAATATGCATGCATCAGTGTGTATGTCTGATGAGGTTCATCTCATAGTCTAATTATCTACGCGTACAACCAAGCTAGAATACAAGTAAAATTACAAAATGCTATAAAGATGGGTCTTATGCTCCCGAGAGTGTCGCATCGCCTAATGTGTATTTACAAAATGCAATAGTGGGGCCCACTTAGAGATACTCATGGGCCCAGTTGCCCTCATTTCATGCTACATAGAGAATAGACAAGATTGTGTGTCTGAGTATGTCATGATCTGTCTCTACAAGTACATGGTGCATACAAAGTCAAAAATAAAATAAGACTACAAACATAAACTAAAAGTTTGAATCTTTCGCTCCCGTGTGAATGGTCTGGACTACATTGTTTACTAGCCCTTCTTGGTGATGCTTCGGATTTTTCCGGCTCTCCAATTAATCATCAAAAACCCGCTACTCCTGTTGGGTTATGGTTGGGTGGCCCTCTATGCTGCGTGATACGGCTAGTGGGACCCACTCCTAGCTACTCCTGGATTTATTCCAACCACTTTACTCGGTCACGTCAATTGTCTAAATGTTATCATCCCAGCTTGCTAGTGAGGCCCTCTACAAGCTCGTGGCTCATATTTTTGGCTGCTTCCAGGACTTGTTGACCCCTCTAAAAGCTACACTAAAATGGACAAGAATAAGTGCACGTGTGTACTTTGGTCTGTCGCTATGTGTGTGTGGTGCAGCAGTATGAGGGTTTAGGAGTTTAGTAATTTAAGTATTTAGGTATTTTGTGGTTTATAGGTTTTATTTAAATAACTAAATAAAAAAAATTATTTTTATGATTTTTTCTCATTTTCAAGGTTATAACCATTGAAAATTTTATAATTTTTAATTTTGTTTCAAATGTTAATATAATATTTTAATTATAATAATCATAAAAATAATATATAATATAAATTCAATATAAACAATTTTTTTGATATATATTATAATAATGATCAAAATTAAATTTATAAACTATTGATATTAAGATAGATATTAATTAAAAAATAATTACAAAACCGAAATTGATTCAAAATTATAGTAAAATATATTTCTAGATAACAATTTTTAATTTTAATTTTTTACTTCTTTTATAAGCACATAAATTTTTTTAATTATATTTGTCGCACTCATAATTTATTTTGTAATAAATATTTCTATAAAAATAAAATAATAAATAATTAAAATTAATATTTAAAATTATAATAAATAGAATTCAAAATTAGATTTATTAATTATTAAGTAGTATATAGTGGTTTAATAGTTTATGTATTTTGGCATTACGGGGTTTAGGAGTTTACTGATTTAATAGTGCATGCATTTAGTGGTTTATAGGTGTTATTTTAAAAAAAATATCAAAAAAATTATTTTTTTTTATTTTTTGATATTTTCAAATGTTATAACATTTGAAAATATAATAATTTTTAAATTTTTTATAAAAGTGAATACAATATTTAGTTATAATAATCATTATATTTATATATCATATAAATTCAATATAAATATTTTTATTGATAACTATTCTAAGAATGATCAAAGAATAAATTAATAATCTTTTATTAATAAGATAGATATCAATTTAAATATAATTACAAAACCTAAAATGATTCAGAAACAAAGCAAAATATATTACTATCTAATTATTTTTTGTTTTGAATTTTTTTTCTTTTAAAAAGTTTATCTATATTTTTTTGATGAAAAATAATTATATAAATTATATTTATCTAACTCAATTTATTATGTAATTAATAATTATAATAAAATAAATGAATAAATAATTAAAATGAATAATTTAAATTATAATGAAAAAAATAATATTGAGATTTATTATTTATTATTTATTATTTAGGGTATACTGGTTTAAAATGATTATCTAATTTAGGGTTTTCGAAATTTAGGAGTTATTAATTTAAGTATTTAGGCATTTAGTGGTTTATAGGATTTATTTAAACAATGAAATAATAAAAAAATTATTTTTGTTATTTTTTCACATTTTCAAAGGTTATAACATTTGAAAATATAATAATTTTAAAATTTTTTTAAATTGTGAATAAAATATTTAGGAATAATATTCATTATAATTATATATAGTATAAACTAATTAGAAATAATTTTATTGATAGATATGATATCGATTATCAAAAAATAAATTAATAAACTATTATTAATATGATAGATATAAATTAAAATATAATTACAAAACCTAAATTGATTTGAAATCAATGTAAAATTTATTACTAAATAATAATTTTTTGTTTTTAAATATTTACTTCTTTTTATAAAATTATATTTTTTTTATTAAAAGTAAATTATTAATATTATATTTGTCTATCTAATTATTTATTTTGTAATTAATATTTATATAAAAAATAAAATATTTAAAACAAATATTTAAAATTATAATGAATACAAATTAAAATGAGATCTAAGATTTATTATTGCTTTATATGTAATTTATTTTTTGATAATCTGTTTGTATAACGAAATATTTTTTCTTTTTTAATATTTTGATGTAAGTGAAGGAAAGGAAATATTAAGAGGCCGGAAATGCAGTAGTAGAATAATAACGGAGGTCTCGCTGACCGGACAGCGGGCCAAAATTGGAGCAGAGCCTGACCCGTCTCATGATACGACCCGCTCCGGTTAAATGAACCGAGAGATTTTAATATAAAATGTTTTGTAATTTTATTTTTGGGTGGCTATTTTTGGACCCATAGAACTGTTCATCGTTTATCTCTATTCTCTCTGTGTGATTTATTATGACTATTTTGTGTGCTGCATACTGTAAGACATTTCTGTTGCTTTAATCTGTAACGCAAAAGTATTTTCTTGTGGATTTAGCTAGTCGTACTGAGCGACTAGCGAACCACGTTATTTTTGGTGTTTATTTCTCATTTTTTGATTCTATCATGGATGGTTGCTGAATTGGGATATATATATATGTTTTCTATTGTTTCTGTGTTTATGTATCTCAATCTAACTACCATGGAAGCACAATTGTCAAATAATTATATATGGTATACTGGTTTAATGGATGGATTATTTAGGAGTTTTATCGTTTAAAAGTTTAGCAATTTATGTTTTTTAGGCATTAAGTGGTATATTGGTTTTATTTATATAATAAAAATATTTTTTTTTTAGATTTTCAAAGGTTATAACCTTTAAAAATAAAATAATTTTTAAAATCTTTTGAAATGTGAATACCATGTATAATTATATTAATCTTATTAAATATATATCATATAAATTCAATATAAATAATTTTAATGATAGATATTATAATAATGATAAAAAATTAAATTAATAAACTATTATTAATATTATTAATATTAATTAAAATATATTTACATAACACAAAATGATTCAAAATCAAATTAAAATATATTACTAAATAATAATATTTAATTTTTAAAATTTTCCATCTTTTTATAAGCTTATATTTTTTTATGATTACAAATAAATTATATAAAAAATATCTGTATCACTCGAAATTTATTTTGTAATTAATTTTCTAAAAAATTAAAATATAAATAATTAAAATGAATATTTAAAATTATAATAAAAAGAAATGAAAATGAAATTTATTATTTATTAAGTAGTACACAGCTATTATAAGGTTTATGTATTTAGGGGTTTCGGGTTTTATGAGCTACTGATTTAAGTAAGTAAACATTTACTGGTCTATAGTTTTTATTTAAAAAAAAATAACAAAAAATTTATTTTTTGTATTCTTTCTCATTTTTAAAGATTATAATCATTGAAAATATAATAATTTTTAAATTTTGTTCAAAAGTGAATACAATATTTATTTATAATAATCATAATAATTATATATCATATAAATTCAATATAAACAATTTTATTGATAGATATTCTAATAATTATCAAAAAATAAATTAAAAATCTATTATGAATAAGATTGATATTACTTAAAATATAATATCAAAACATAAAATGATTCAAAAGCATAGCAAAATATATTACTTAATAATATTTATTTGTTTTTAAATTTTTATTCTTTTTATAAGCTTATCTATTTTTTAATGAAAAATAATTTTTATAAATTATATTTTTAACTCATAATTTATTTTATAATTAATATAATTATATAAATAAAAAACTTAACAATCGAAATGAATTTTTTAAATTATAATGAAAACAAATAAAAATGAGATTTTTAATTATTATTTAGGGTATAACAGTTTAAAAGATTATTTATATAGGGGTATCGAGATTTTGTAGTTTAGTGATTTAAGTGTTTAGGCATTTAGTGATTTATAGGTTTTATTTAAGCAATGAAATAATAAAAAAAATATTTTTTGTATTTTTTCACATGTTCAAAGGTTATAATCTTTAAAAATATAAAAGTTTTAAAACTTTTTTCGAAATTGAATACAATATTTAGTTATAATAATTATTAAATTTATATATGATATAAATTCAATATAATTATTTTTATTGATAAATATTCTAATAATGATCAAAAAATAAATTAATAATCTATTATTAATAAGTTAGATATCAATTAAAATATTATTACAAAACCTAAAATGTTTCAGAAGCAAAGCAAAATATATTACTATATAATAATTTTTTGTTTTGAAAATTTTTTTTCTATTAATGAAAAATAATTTATATAAATTATTTTTGTCTAGCTCTATTTATTTTGTAATTAATATTTATATATAAATAAACAAATAAATAATTAAAATGAATATTTAAAATTATAATGAAAAAAAATGAGATTTATTATTTATTATTTAGGGATACTATTTTAATTTAAATTAGATCTGTCTCACTAATAATTTATTTTGTAATTAATATTTCAATAAAAATAAACTGATAAATAATTACAATAATAATTTAAAATTATACTGAATAAAAATTAAAATGAGATTTATGATTTATTATTAATGTATACCAATTTAATGGTTTTGACATTTATTAGTTTAGAGATTTATTTTTTAGGCATTTAGTATTTTATAGGTTTTATTTAAACAATAAAATAACAAAAAAAAATTTGTAATATTTTCTCATTTTCAGAGGTTATAACATCTGAAAATATAATAAAATTTAAGATTTTCTGATATGTGAATACAATATTTAGTTATAATATTATTATTAATTATATATAATATAAATTCAATATAAACAATTTTATTGATAGATATTATAATAATGATAAAAAATTAAATTAATAAAGAATTAATAATAAGATAGATATTAATTAAAAAATATTTAGAAAACCCAAATTGATTCAAAATTAAAGTAAAATATATTACTGAATATAATTTTTAATTTTACTTCTTTTATAAGCGTATATATGTTTTTTGATTAAAAATAAATTATTTAAATTATATTTGTCGCAAACTTAATTTATTTTGTAATAAATATTTTATAAAAATAAACTAATAAATAATTAAAATGAATATTTAAAATTATAATAAATAAAAATAAAAATTAGATTTATTAATTATTATGTATTAATAGCAGTTTAATGGTTTATGTATATAGGCATTAAAGGGTTTATGAGTTTACAGATTTAACTGTGTATGCAATTAGTGGTTTATAGTTTTTATTTAAAAAAAAAAATAAAAAATAATTATTTTTATTATTTTTTGATATTTTCATAGGTTATAACCTTTGAAAATATATTAATTTTAAAATTTTTTTTAAAAGTGAATAAATATTTATTTATAATAATCATAAAAATTATTTATCATATAAATTCAATATAAACAATTTTATTGATAGATATTCTAATAATTATCAAAAAATAAATTAAAAATCTATTATGAATAAGATTGATATTACTTAAAATATAATATCAAAACCTAAAATGATTCAAAATCAAAGCAAAATATATTACTTAATAATAATTATTTGTTTTTAAATTTTTTTTCTTTTTATAAGGTTATCAATTTTTTGATGAAAAATAATTTTGATAAATTATATTTTTAACTCATAATTTATTTTATAATTAATATATTATATAAATAAAAAACTTAACAATCAAAATGAATTTTTTTAATTATAATAAAAACAAATAAAAATGAGATTTATTAATTATTATTTAGGGTATACCGATTAAAATGATTATCTATATAGGGTTATCGAAATTTTGTAGTTTCGTGATTTAAGTGATTAGGCATTTAGTGAATTATAGGTTTTATTTAAACAATGAAATAATAAAAAAATTATTTTTTTTTATTTTTCACATGTTCAAAGGTTATAATCTTTGAAAATATAAAAATTTTAAAACTTTTTTCAAAAGCGAATACAATATTTAGTTATAATAATTATTAAATTTATATATCATATAAATTCAATATAAACATTTTTATTAATAAATATTCTAATAATGATCAAAAAATAAATTAATAATCTATTATTAATAAGTTAGATATCAATTAAAATATTATTACAAAACCTAAAATGATTCAGAAACAAAGCAAAATATATTACTATATAATATTTTTTTGTTTTTTATTTTTTTCTTTTTTTATTAAGTTTATCTATATTTTATTGTTGAAAAATAATTTATATAAATTATATTTCTATAACTTATAATTTATCATGTAATTAATATTTATATAAAAATAATCAAATAAATAATTAAAATGAATATTTAAAATTATAATGAAAAAAATAATAATTAGATTTATTATTTATTATTTAGGATATATATGTTTAAAAAATTTATCTATTTAGGGTTTTCGAGATATAGAAGTTATTAATTTAAGTATTTAGGCATTTATTGGTTTATAGGTTTTATTCAAATAATGAAATAACAAAAAATTTATTTTTGATATTTTTTCAATTTTTCTAAGGTTATAACATTTGAAAATATAATATTTTTAAAATTTTTTAAAAATGTGAATACAATATTTAGTAATGATAAATATTATAACTATATATAATATAAACTAAATATAAACAATTTTATTGATAAATATTATATCAATTATCAAAAAATAAATTAATAAACTATTATTAATATGATAGATATAAATTAAAATATAATTAAAAAACCTAAATTAATTCAAAATCAAAGTAAAATTTATTACTAAATAATATTTTTTTTTAGTTTTTGCATCATTTTATATGCTTATATGTTTTTTTGATGAAAAATATATTATTTAAATTATATTTGTATCACTCATAATTTATTTTGTAATTAATATTTCTTTAAATTATTTAAATTATATTTAAGGTTTACGAGTTTAAAGGTTCAATTATTTAGGGGCTTTGTGGTTTAGGAGTTTAGATATTTATGTATTTAGGAATTTAATGGTTTATATGTTTTATTTAAACAATAATATAACAAAAAATTTATTTTTGTTATTTTTTCTCATTTTTGAAGTTTATAAACTTTGAAAATATTAGAATTTTTAAATTCTTTTTTTATGTGAATACTATATTTAGTTATGATAATCTTAATAATTATATATCATATAAATTCAATATAAACAATTATATTGAAATATATTATATTAATGGTCAAAAAATAAATTAATAAACTATTATTAATAAGATAGATATTATTTTAAATATATTTGCAAAACGTAAATTTATTCAAAATCAAAGTAAAATATATTACAAAATAATACTTTCTTTGATGTTTTGCTTCTTTTTATAAGGTTATATTGTTTGTTATTAAAAGTAAATATTTTAAATTATATTTGTCTTCCTCATAATTAATTTTTAATGTATAATTATATAAAAATAAACTAAAAAATAATTAAAATGTAAATTTAAAATTATAATGAATACAAATAAAATAGAGATTTATTATTTATTATTCAGTATATACTAGTTTAATGGTTTAAGTATTTAAATTAAATTTGTCACTCATAATTTATTTTGTAATTTAATATTTCTATAAATTATTTAAATTATATTTAAGGTTTACGAGTTTAAAGGTTTATGTATTTAGGGGCTACGTAATTTAGGAGTTTAGATATTTATGTATTTAGGCATTTAATGTTTTATATGTTTTATCTAAACAATGATATAACAAAGAATTTATTTTTGTTATTTTTTCTCATTTTTGAAGGTTATAAACTTTGAAAATATAACAATTTTTAAATTTTTTTTATATGTGAATACTATATTTAGTTATGATAATCTTAATAATTATATATCATGTAAATTCAATACAAACAATTATATATAAATATATTATATTAATGATCAAAAAATAAATTAATAAACTATTATTAATAGGATATATATTATTTTAAATATATTTGCAAAACATAAATTTATTCAAAATCAAATTAAAATATATTACAAAATAATACTTTCTTTGATGTTTTGCTTCTTTTTATATGTTTATATTTTTTGTTATTAACAGTAAATTATTTAAATTATATCTGTCTTCCTCATAATTTATTTTAATTTATAATTCTATAAAAATAAACTAATAAATAATAAAATGAATATTTTAAATTATAATGAATACAAATAAATTAGAGATTTAATATTTATTATTCAAGATAAACTAGTTTAATGGTTTAATTATTTAGGTGTTTTTGGGTTTAGTGATTTAAGTGTTTAGACACTTAGTGATTTAAAATTTTTATTTAAAGAAAGAAAAAATAAAAAATTAAATTTTTTGATTTTTTTTTAATTTTTGAAGGTTATAACCTTTCAAATTATAATAATTTTTAATTTTTTTAAATGTTAATATAATATTCAGTAATAATAATCTTATTAAATATATATAATGTAAACTCAATATAAATAATTTTATTAATAGATATTATAATAATTATCAATAAAAAATTAATAAACTATTATAAATAAGAATGATATAAATTAAAATATAATTGCAAAATCTAAAATGATTCAAAATAAAAATAAAATATATTACTAAATAATTAATTTTTTTTTTAAATTTTGCCTCTTTTTATAAGGATATATTTTTTTTTGATGAAAAATAAATTATTTAAATTAGAACCGTCTCACTAATAATTTATTTTGTAATTAATATTTCTATAAAAATAAACTGATAAATAATTAAAATAAAAAATTAAAATTATACTTAATAAAAATTAAATTGAGATTTATGATTTTTTATTAATGTACACCTGTTTAATAGTTTAAGTATTTAAAGGTTTTATCGTTTAGAAGTATAGCAATTTATGTTTTTAGGCATTTAGTGGTTTATAGGTTTTATTTAACCAATAAAATAATAAAAAAAAATTGGTAATTTTTTCTCATTTTCATAGGTTATAACCTTTGAAAATTTAATAATATTTAAAATTTTTTGAAATTTGAATACAATATTTTGTTATAATAATACTAATAATTATATATCATAAAATTCAATATAAATAATTTTATTGATAGATAATATAATAATGATCAAATTTAAATTAATAAACTATTAATAAAAAGATTGATATTAATTAAAAAATGTTTACAAAACCCAAATTGATTCAAAATTAAAGTAAAATATATTACTGGATAATAATTTTTAATTTTTAAATTTTTACTTCTTTTATTAGCATATATTTTTTTTGATTAAAAATAAATTAATTAAAATATATATGTCGTTCTCATAATTTAATTTGTAATTAATATTTCTATAAAAATAAACTAATAAATAATTAAAATATATATTTAAAATTATAATAAATAGAAATAAAAATTAGATTTATTAATTATTAAGTAGTATATAGCGGTTTAATGGTTTATGTATTTAGGAATTATGAGGTTTAGGAGTTTACTGATTTAATTGTGTATGCATTTTGTGGTTTATAGGTTTTATTTAACTAATAAAATAAAAAAAAAATTTGGTAATTTTTTTTTCATTTTCATAGGTTATAACCTTTGAAAATTTAATAATATTAAAAATTTCTTGAAATGTGAATACAAGATTTTGTTATAATAATATAAATAATTATATATCATATAAATTCAATATAAATAATTTTATTGATAGATAATATAATAATGATCAAATTTAAATTAATAAACTATTAATAAAAAAATTGATATTAATTAAAAAATATTTATAAAACCCAAATTGATTCAAAATTAAAGTAAAATATAATACTGGATAATAATTTTTAATTTTTAAATTTTTAATTTTTTTATAAGCATATATTTTTTTTGATTAAAAATAAATTAATTAAAATATATATGTCGTTCTCATAATTTAATTTGTAATAAATATTTCTATAAAAATAATCTAATAAATAATTAAAATAAATATTTAAAATTATAATAAATAGAAATAAAAATTAGATTTATTAATTATTAAGTAGTATATAGCGGTTTAATGGTTTATGTATTTAGGAATTATATGGTTTAGGAGTTTACTAATTTAACTATGTATGCATTTTGTGGTTAATAGGTTTTATTAAATAAATAAAATAATAAAAAAATTATTTTTATTATTTTTTTATATTTTCAAAGGTTATAACCTTTGAAAATATAATAATTTTTAATTTTTTTTAAATGTGAATACAATATTTAGTTATACTAATCATTATGTTTCTATATCAAATAAATTCAATATAAATAATTTAATTGATAAATATTCTAATAATGATCAAAAAATAAATTAATAATCTATTATTAATAAGATAGATATAAATTAAAATATAATTACAAAACCTAAAATGATTTAGAAGAAAAGCAAAATATATTACTATATAATAATTTTTTGTTTTGAAATTTTGTTTCTTATAAAAATTTTATCAATAATTTATTGATGAAAAATAATTTATATAAATTATATTTGTCTAGCTCAATTTATTTTGTAATTAATATTTATATATAAATAAACAAATAAATAATTAAAATGAATATTTAAAATTATAATGAAAAAAAATGAGATTTATTATTTATAATGTAGGGATATCGATTTAATTTAAATTAGATCTGTCATACTACTAATTTATTTTCTAATTAAAATTTCTATAAAATAAATTCATAAATAATTAAAATAAAATTTTAAAATTATACTGAATAAAAATTAAAATCAGATTTATGATTTTTTATTAATGTATACCAGTTTAATGATTTAAGTATTTAGAGGTTTTGTCATTAAAAGTTTAGCGATTTATGATTTTAGGCTTTTAGTGGTTTATAGGTTTTATTTAAAAAAATAAAATAACAAAAAATATTTCTATACTTTTTTATCATTTTCATATGTTATAACATTTGAAAATATAATAATATTTAAAATTTTTTGAAATTTTAATACAATATTTTGTTATAATAATATTAATAATTATATATCATATAAATTTAATATAAATAATTTTATTGATAGATATTATAATAATGATCAAAAATTAAATTTATAAACTATTAATATTAAGATAGATATTAATTAAAAAATATTTACAAAACCCAAATTGATTCAAAATTAAAGTAACTTATATTACATGATAATAATTTTAAATTTTTAAATTTATACTTCTTTTATAAGCATATATTTTTATTAGATAAATAATATATTATTTAAATTATATTTGTACCATTTATAATTTATTTTGTAATAAATATTTCTAAATAAATACACTAATAAATAATTAAAATGAATAATTAAAATGAATAATTAAAAATATAATAAATAGCAATAAAAATTAGATTTATTAATTATTAAGTAGTATTTACCGGTTTTATGGTTTATGTATTTAGGCATTACGGGGTTTTGGAGTTTACTGATTTAACTTTATATTTGCCTAGTAGGGCTGCTCATCTGACTAGGAGATTCGCTACCCGACCCGAAGCCTTGTCCCGAAAGAATCAGGTTTGAGAAAAATCCGTTGACTTTGACTTTTCCCATCCCATTCTGTCACGTATTTTTTCTTTTGGGATGGTTCTGGATATTAAGCAATATCCATCCCGAGAACAGTCCCATCCTAAAAAACCGATACTAGAACCAAGAATATATATATATATATATATATATAACATGAAGATGCCACCAATTCCGCTACTGCCCATCCAATTTCGACGCACCAATTGCTATCCCGAGGAGTTCCAGGCCACCTCACGCCATTCCAGTCGTGTTCAGTTAGGTTCAGCCCTTGTCCATCGCACTTCTGGTTGCCTCAACCATGTCTCAGATGCCACCAGCCTTTTGGTTTGTTTTTCTGACGAGAATTGAGTGATTAATTATTATTATTATTATTATTATTATTATTATTATTATTATTATGTGCCTTAGACAGTTTTTTTGAGTATTGGTTGTGGTGTTCTGGTTGTGCCGAATGAGTGGGCTGAATGTGTTACAGTCAATTTTGTAGAGCTTACTTCTTTGAAATATTTATATGTATTTATGCTTAACATATCTTATTAATTAATGGCAATGCAGATGACACAATCCAGCGGTGAACAAAAAATACAATAAATTGAAGATGATCACATCTCAAATGATCAAAGTACTGGTAAATCCAATCATCATCCTTTCACGAACCCTCCTATTGTTACGGCAAGTTCTTCAATTCCAATTGTAAAAGAAAGTCAAGGTACATCTGAACCTCAACTCATAAAAAGTATAATCTGCTGTTTGGGAAACATATGAGATATTAGTTGATTCAGAGGGAAATGAAACTGGTAGGGCAGCTTGTATATGGTGGAAGAAAGCATACTTGAAAAAAAGTGATCAAGGTTCTTCGGGTTTATGGAAATACTTGAGAATGACTTGTAGGAAATTTCCACGCAAAAAAGAATTAATAGAAGCTCCCAAAGGTATAGACAAGTCACAATCTTTCTTGAGTTTCACTAAACACTCTACGCCGAGGGATTCTTTTTCTTTGTTTGTGAAAGAAAAGAAGAAATTATTTGATAGCATATCATCTCATTGTTGTAGAGTTTCATTGACTACCGACACTTGGACTAGCATTCAAAATTTGTCTTATATATGTTTGACTTTTCATTTCATTGATTCTCAATGGAATATGCATAAAAGGCTTTTGAACTTTTGCGTAATTAAAAGTCATTATGGAGTTAATATTAGAAATGCTATTGAATTTTGCATGAATGAATGGGGTTTGAGAAAGTTGATGTGCATTACTGTTGACAATGCATCAAATAATGATGTTGCAGTTGAACAATTGAAAAAAAGGCTTGTGAAAAAAAGTGTTGTACCTTTGAGAGGCGAGCATTTTCATATGAGATGTTGTGCTCATATACTAAACTTAATTGTCAGAGATGGCATTGTAGCTGTTGAGGATGCAATTCAAAAAATTAGAGGTGTGGTGACATATGTGAGGAGCAGTCCTAAAAGATTAGATATGTTTAAGTTATGTGCTGAAGAAGCAAACATGACATGTGGATCTTCATTGCAATTAGATTTTTCTACATGATGGAATTCAACTTATTTGATGATACAAACTGAAATAAAATATCAAAAAGAATTTGATAAGTTGGAGGACAAAGACAAAAGGTTTTTAAAGGAGTTTGGTTCAAACGTTCCAACTGAGAGAGACTGAACAAATGACAAAATTTTGGCTCGTTTCTTGAAAACTTTTTTGAGGTAACTTGTAAATTTTCTGGCTCATAATATTCTACCTCTAGTTTTTATTTTCTTGAGATTATTCGAATTTTGGAAAAAAATTGAGCTTTGTGAAAATAGTAGAGATACAATGGTGTGTGAAATGGGTATGAAAATGAGGCATAAATTCAACAAATATTGGGGTTCTCTTTAGTCAACAAATATTATGCTTTTTGTAGCAGTAGTGTTGGATCCTAGATATAAGCTCAAATATCTCAAGGTTAAGTACACTTAGCTTTATAGAGAGGAATTTGCTAAAAATTTGGTGAAAAATATTATAAATGCTTTAAATGAGATGATGGATGATTATAAAGATTTAAATGAAGATCAATCAAAAAAAGATGATTTCTCTTCATTTGTGTCGAAGAAAAATGATGATTTCTTTGATGGTAGTGATCCTTATGTTGATGATTTTTTTTGTTGAATTGGAGAAAGAACAAGAAGTTGTAGCTTTGGAACAGTTGGATAGGTACTTGGAGGACAAACTTGAAAAAAATAGAAATGATTTTGATCTTCTAAACTGGTGGAAGGTAAATGAGGTTAGGTATCATTCTTTGGAAAATGTAGCAAGGGATGTATTTGCTATCCAAGCATCTACTATGGCCTACGAATATACATTTAGCAATGGGGAAAGAACTTTAGATAAAATTAGCAATTCTTTAACACCTATTACAGCTAAAGTTCTAATATGTCTACAAGATTGGTTGAGAAGCTCAAAGAAACCTATTGAAATAGAAGAATTAGTTCAAGACCTTGATTATAATGAATCGGGTTAGTATACAAATCTTGTAAATTTTAATTTCACCTTTACTTATTTTATTCATTCAATTTAATAAAAATCTGGTTCAATTATAATTTTCAGAGGGGTCTCAAGATCCAAATATTCTTCCAACTATAGTTGGCCAACTAAATTTGGATGGGTGTATTAAATTTTATAAGGTAATATTTTGTTTTTTTATTACACTTTCATCTTAGAAATTTATGTCTACATGATTAACATATTTTCATCTTTGGTTGTCCTTCTACAGTGGAGGAATAAAAGGGAAGAGTTGTAGAATAGATAATTAATTGTGTTTGGATTTTCATTGCTGTTCCGGGATAGACCTTTGAAATGATTATTATCATGGTTGTTATTAGTTGTATTTTTTTTGTTATATTAAGCTGCCTAATTTTAGCAATTACTTAAGTAGTAATTGCTGCTACCAATATTTGGGTCATCTTTAGCTATTCCTTAATATTTTAAGTAATTATTTAAAAAATGTAGTATTGCTATTATGGTTAACTTTCACTCGGCTAAACAAAGCCAACTTGTGACAAAACAAAGAACCAAAAAGCACACAACTTGGTCCCGTTATATTTAACATTTCTATCTTTTTCTGCACATCAAAGCTTTTGACAAGGTAAGGGAACTCGTTTGCGGTATTCAGCCTATTTGACAAAACAAAATTGGCCTAATTTGAGTTTGAAAGATACATAACTAAGGAATGATAAAATGTACAACAAAAGGTTTCGACATGAACTAACTTGGCCGGTTTGAAGAAAATAAATTAAAAAAATAAAATAACAAAAAAATTAATATAATCTTTAAAACTATAACAATTTTTAAATTTTTTTAAAATGTGAATACTATATTTAGTTATGATAATCTTAATAATTATATATCATGTAATTTCAATATAAATAATTATATTGATATATATTATAATAATGATCATACAAAAGATTAATAAATAATTATTAATAAGATAAATATTATTTAAAATATATTTACAAAACCTAAAATGATTTAAAATCAAAGTGAAATAGTTTACTAAATATTAATTTTAAATTTTTAAATTTTTGTGTCTATTTATAAGCTAATATATTTTTTGATGAAAAATAAATTATATAAATTATATTTGTTTAACTATTAATTTATGTTTTAATTTATATTTCTATAAAAATAAACTAATAAATAATTAAAATGTATATATAAAATTATAATGAATACTAATAAAAATGAGATTTATGATTTATTATTTAGGGTATACCTATTTAATGGTTTAAGTTTATTGTGGTTTCGGGGTTAATGAGTTTATTAATATATTATTTTGTTGTAATATATATTATATTTGATGTAAATTCAATATAAAAACTTTTATTAATATATATAATCTTGATGATCAAAAAATAAATTAATAAACTATTATTAATAAGACATATATTAATTAAAATATATTTGCAGAACCCAAAATAATTCAAAATCAAAGTAAATTATATTACTAAATAAAATTTTAAATTTTTGAAATTTTGTTTATTTTTATAAGCTTATATTTTTTTTAATAAAAAATAATTTATTTAAATTATATATGTCTCACTCATTATTTATTTTGTAATTAATATTTCTAAAAAAATAAACTAAAAAATAATAAAAATGAATATTTAAAATTATAATGAATACAAATAAAAATTAAATTTATTATTTATTATTTAGGTTATATAGGTTTAATGGTTTAAGTATTTAGGGGGTTTTGGGGTTTAGGAGTCAAGAGATTTAAATGTTTTGGCATTTAGTGGTTTATAAGTTTTATTTAAATAATAAAAAAATTATTTTTGAGATTTTTTATCATTTTTGAAGGTTATAACCTTTGAACATATTATAATTTTTAAATTTTTTCAAATGTATAATATAAAAAAAATAGTTATAATAATCTTAATAATTATAAGACATTTAAATTCAATATAAGTAATTTTATTGTTAAATATTATAAAATTGATCAAATAATAAATTAATAAACTATTCTTAATAAGATTGATAACGAATAAAATATAATTGCAAAACCTATATATAATGATTCAAAATCAATGTAAAATATATTACTAAATAATAATTTTTTGTTTTTAAATTTTTACTTCTTTTTATAAGCTTATATATTTTTTTGATTAAAAATAAATTATTAAAATTATAGTTGTCTCACTCATTATTTTTTTTGTAATTAATATTTCTATAAAAAATAAACTAATAAATATAATATCAATATGATTCAAAATGATTCAAAATCAAATCAAAATATATTACTAAATAATAATTATTTGTTTTTGAATTTTTATTCTTTTTATAAGCTTATCAATTTTTTGATTAAAAATAATTGTTATAAATTATATTTTTAACACATAATTTATTTATAATTAATACATATATAAAAATAAAAATAAAAACAATCAAAATGAATAAGATTGATATTACTTAAAATATAATATCAAAACCTAAAATGATTCAAAATCAAATCAAAATATATTACTAAATAATAATTATTTGTTTTTAAATTTTTATTATTTTTATAAGCTTATCAATTTTTTGATTAAAAATAATTTTTATAAATTATGTTTTTAACACATAATTTATTTTATAATTAATACATATATAAAAATAAAAAACAAAACAATCAAAATGAATTTTTTAAATTATAATGAAAACAAATAAAAATGAAATTTATTAATTATTATTTAGGGTATACCGATTTAAAGGATTATCTATATAAAGGTATAGGGATTTTGTAGTTTAGTGATATAAATATTTAAGCATTTAGTGATGTATAGGTTTTATTTAAACAATAGAAAAACAAAGAAATAATATTTTTTTTTATTTTTTCATTTTTTTCAAAGGTTATAACCTTTGAAAATATAATAATTTTATAATTTTTTTTGAAAAGTGAATACAATATTTAGTTATAATAATCATTATATATAGAAGAAAAAAAAATTTCTAAACAAAAAATTATCATATAGTAATATATTTTGCTTTGATTCTGAATCATTTTAGGTTTTATAATTATATTTTAATTGATATCTATCTTTTTTTTAATTGAAATCTATCTTATTAATAATAGATTATTAATTTATTTTTTGATCATTATTAGAATATTTATCAATAAAATTATTTATATTGAATTTATATGATATATAAATATAATGATTATTATAACTAAAGTTTTATTAACTTTTGAAAAAAATTAAAAATTATTATATTATGAAACCTTATAACATTTTAAAATATTAAAAAATAATAAATATTTATTTATTGTTATTTTATTTTTTTAAATAAAACCTATAAACCACTAAAAGCCTAAAAACATAAATATATAAACTCCTAAATGATAAAACTTCTAAATACTTATTCCATTAAACTTGTATAAATTAATAATAAATCATAAATCTCATTTTAATTTTTATTCAGTATAATTTTAAATTTTTATTTTAATTATTTATTAGTTTATTTTTATAGAAATATTAATTACAAAATAAATTATTATTGATATAGATCTAATTTAAATTAAATCAGTATCCCTAAATAATAAATAATAAATAATAAATCTCATTTTTTTTTCATTATAATTTTAAATATTCATTTTAATTAATTGTTTGTTTATTTATATATAAATATTAATTACAAAATAAATTGAGTTAGACAAATATAATTTATATAAATTATTTTTCATAAAAAAATTATAGATAAACTTTTTAAAAGAAAAAACAATTTTAAAGCAAAAAATTATTATATAGTAATATATTTTGCTTTACTTCGGAATCATTTTAGTTTTTGTAATTATATATTAATTGATATCTATCTTATTAATAATCGATTATTAATTTATTTGTTAATTATTATTAGAATATTAATCAATAAAATTGTTTATATTGAATTTATTTGATATATAAATATAATGATTATTATAACTAAAGATTCTATTCGATTTTTAAAAAAATTTCAAAATTATTATATTTTGAAATGTTATAACATTTGAAAATATCAAAAAATAAAAAAAATATATTTTTTGTTATTTAATTTTTTAAATAAAACCTATAAACAACTAAAATCCTAAAAACATAAATTGCTAAACTCCTAAACGACAAAACCTCTAAATACTTAAACCAATAAACTGGTATCCATTAAAAATAAATAAAAACTCATATTAATTTTTATTCAGTATAATTTTAAATTTTTATCTTAATATTTTATCACTTTATTTTTATAGAAATATTAATTACAAAATAAATTATTAGTGATACAAATCTAATTTAAATTAAACGGGTAACCCTAAATAATAAATAGTAAATCTTATTTTTTTAAAATTATAATTATAAATATTCATTTTAATTATTTATTTGTTTATTTATATATAAATATTAATTAAAAATAAATTGAGTTAGACAAATATAATTTATATATATTATATTTCATCAAAAAATTATAGATAATCTTTTAAAAAAAAAAATCTAAACAAAAAGTTATTATATAGTAATATATTTTGCTTTCCTTCTGAATCATTTTAGGTTTTATAATTATATTTTAATTGATATCTATCTTTTTAAATTGATATCTATCTTATTAATAATTGTTTATTAATTTATTCTTTGATCATTATTAGAATATTTATCAATAAAATTGTTTCTGTTGAATTTATATGATATATAAATATAATGATTATAATAACTAAATATTGAATTCACTTTTTAAAAAAAATTTAAAAATAATCATATTTTCAAAGGTCATAACCTTTGGAAATATTAAAATATAATAAAAATAATTTTTTGTTATTTTATTTTTTAAATAAAACCTATAAACCACTAAATGCATACACAATTATATCAGTAAACTCTTAAACCTCATAATGCCTAAATACCTAAACCATTAAACTGCTATATACTACTTAATAATTAATAAATTTAATCTTTATTTCAATTTAATATTATTTTAAATATTCATTTTAATTATTTATTAGTTTATTTTTATAGAAATTTTTATTACAAAATAAATTATGAGTGCGACACATATAATTTAAATAATTTATTTGTAATCAAAAAATATATATATGCTTTTAAAATAAAGTATAAAAGAAGTATTATTAAAAATTAAAAATTTTTATCAACAAATATATTTTATTTAATTTTGAATAAATTTAGGTTTTGTAAATATTTTTTAATTAAAATCTATCTTATTATAAATAGTTAATTAATTTAATTTTTGATCATTATTGTAATATCTATCAATAAAATTATTGATATTTATTTTATATGATATAGAATTATTGAAATTATTATAACTAAATATTATATTCAAATTTCAAAAAATTTTAAATATTATTAAAATTTCAAAGGTTATAACATTTCAAAATGACAAAAAATTACAATTCTTTTTTCTTATTTTATTGTTTAAATAAAACCACAAATCACTAAATGCCTAAAAACATAATTTGCTAAACTCCTAAATGACAAAACCACAAAATACTTAAACCATTAAATTGGTATACATTAATAATAAATCATAAATCTCATTTTTATTTTTATTCAGTATAATTTTAATTTTTTATTTTAATTATCTATCAGTTTATTTTTATCGAAATATTAATTACAAAATAAATTATTAGTTAGATAGATATAACTTAAATTAGATCGGTATATCCTAAATAATAAATAATAAATCTCATTTTTTTTATTATAATTTTAAATATTCATTTTAATTATTAATTTTTCATTTTTATATAAATATTAATTAAAAACTAAATTATTAGTTAGACAAATATAATCTATGTAAATTATTTTTAATCAAAAAAATATAGATAACTTTGAAAAAAATTTCAATACAAAAAAATATTATACAGTTTATATTTTTCTTTGCTTCTGAATCATTTTAATTTTTGTAATTATATTTTAATTAATATATATCTTATTATTAATGGATTATTAATTTATTTTTTGATAATTATTAGAATATTTATCACTAATATTTTTATATTGAATTTATATGATATATAAATATAATGATTATTATAACTAAATATTGAATTCACTTTTGAAAATAATTTAAAAATTATTATATTTTCAAAGGTTATACCCTTTTAAAATATCAAAAAATAATAAAAATAAATGTTTTGTTATTTTATTTTTTAAATAAAACCTATAAACCACTAAATGCATACACAATTAAATAAGTAAACACCTAAACCCCGTAATACGTAAATACATAAACTAGTAAACTGCTATATAATACATAATAATTAATAAATTTAATTTTAATTTCTATTTATTATAGTTTTAAATATTCATTTTAATTATTTATTAGTTTATTTTTATCTAAATATTTATTATAAAATAAATTATTAGTGTGATAAATATAATTTAAATAATTTATTTTAAATCAATATAAATATATACGCTTATAAAAGTAGTTAGAATTTAAAAATTAAAAATTAAAAATTATTTTCCAGTAATATATTTTACTTTAATTTTGAATCAATTTGGGTTTTGTAAATATTTTTTAATTAATACCTATCTTATTATTAATAGTTTATTAATTTAATTTTTGATCATTATTATAATATTTAAAATGTATACTATTAAGTTAGTATACATTAATAATAATTTATAAATATCATTTTAATTTTTATTTAGTATAATTTTAAATTTTTATTTTAATTAATTTTTAGTTTATTTTTATAGAAATATTAAATACAGAATAAATTATTAGTGAGACAGATCTAATTTAAATTAGACCGGTATACCCTAAATAATAAATAATAAATCTATATTTTTAATTTAAATTTTAAATATGCATTTTAATTATTTATTTGTTTTTTTTATATAAATATTAATTACAAAATAATGTATGAGTTACACAAATATATTTTTTATAAATATTTTTCATCAAAAAATTAAAAATAAACTTTTTAAAAAAAAAATTTCAAAACAAAAAATTATTGTATAGTAATATATTTTGCTTTGCTTCTAAATCATTTTAGGTTTTGTAATTATATTTTAATTGATATCTATCTTATTAATAATAGATTATTAATAAGTTTATCTATATTTTTTGATGAAAAATAATTTATATAAATTATATTTGTCTAACTCATAATTTATAGTGTTATTAATATTTAATAAAAATAAACAAATAAATAATTAAAATTAATATTTTAAATTATAATGAAAAAAATAATATTGAGATTTATTATTTATTATTTAGGGTATACTAGTTTAAAAGGATTACCTTTTTAGGGATTTAGAGATTAAGGAGTTATTGATTTAAGTGTTTAGGGTATAATTATCTTCATAAATATAAGTCAGTTGAATTCAATATAAATAGTTACATTGCTAGATATTATAATAATGATAAAAAAATAAATTAATAAACTATTATTAATAAAATTCATATTATTTAAAAAGTATTTATAAAATCTAAATTTATTCAAATCAAAGTAAAATATATTACTAAATTATAATTTTTTTAATGTTTTTCTTTTTTTATAAGTTTATATTTTTGTTATTAAAAATACATTATTTAAAGTATATTTTTCTTACTCATGATTTATTTTGTAATTTATAATTCTATAATAATAATCTAATAAATAATTAAATTGAATATTTAAAATTATAATGAATACAAATAAAATTGAGATTTATTATTTATTATTCAGGATATATCGGTTTAATGGTTTAAGTATTTAGGTGTTTTGTGGTTTAGAAGTTTAGTGATTTAATTATTTAGACCTTTAGTGATTTATAGTTTTTATATAAAGAATGAAAAAAAAATTTAATTTTTTGATTTTTTTTAATTTTTGAAGGTTATAACCTATGAATATATAATAATTTTTTATTTTTTTTAATGTGAATATAATATTTAGTTATAATAATCTTAATAATTATATATAATGTAAACTCAATATAAATAATCTTATTGATAAATATTATAAGAATGATCAATAAATAAATTAATAAACGAGTATTTATATGAATGATATAAATTAAAATATAATTGTAAAATCTAAAATGATTCAAAATTAAAATAAGCTATATTACTAACTAATAATTATTTATTTTTAAAAATTTGCTTTTTTTATGAGCATTTTTTAATGATAAATAAATTATTTAAGCTATATATGTCCCACGAATAATTTATTTTGTAATTAATATTTCATTAAAAATAAACTGATAAATAATTAAATTGAATATTCAAAATTATAATGAATACTAATAAAAATTAGATTTATGATTTATTATTTGCACTATACAAATTTAATGTTTTAAGTATTAATGGGCTTCAGGGTTGAGGAGTTTAGTCATTTTAGAATTTAGTCATTTTAGTGGTTTATAGGTTTTATATAAAAAATAAAATAACAAAAAATTTATTTTTGTTATTTTTTCTCATTTTTGAAAGTTAGAACCTTTGAAAATATAATAATTTATAATTTTTTTTTGAAATTCGAATATACTATGAAGTTATAATAATCATAAAAATTATATATCATATAAATTTAATATAAACTATTTTATTGATATATATTATAATAATGATCATATAAAAGTAATAAACAATTATTAATAAGATAATATTGTTTAAAATATATTTTCAAAACCTAAAATGATTCAAAATCATAGTAAAATATTTTACGAAATATTAATTTTAAAATTTTAAATTTTTGAATCCATTTATAAGCCTATATATTTTTTGATGAAAAATAAAATATTTAAACTATAATTGTCTCACTAATAATTTATTTTTTAATTTATATTTCTATAAAAATAAACTAATAAATATTTAAAATATATATTTAAAATTGTAATAAATACTAAAAAAATGAGATTTATGATTTATTATTTAGGGTATAACTATTTAATTGGTTAAGTTTATTGTGGTTTTGGGGTTAATGAATTTATTGATTTATATGTTTACACATTTAGGTGTTTATAGGTTTTATTTAATCAAAGAAATAACAAAAAATTTATTTTTATGAATTTTCGTGACTTTCAAATGTTATAACCTTTAATATATAATAATTTTTTAATAGTTATAAAATAAGAATACAATACTTAGTTATAAAAATTTTAAAAATTATATTTTTTGTAAATTCACTATAATAAAATTAATTAATATATATTATTATAATGATCAAATAAATTATTTTTGATATTTTTTCAAATTTTCAAAGATTATAACCTTTGAAAATATAATAATTTTAAAATTTATTTAAAAATTTGAATACAATATTTACTAATAATAATTATTATAACAATATATAATATAAACTAAATATAAACAATTTTATTGATAGATATTACATCAATTATCAAAAAATAAATTAAAAAACTATTATTAATATGATAGATATAAATTAAATTTTAATTACAAAAACTAAAATCCTTCAAAATCTAAGTAAATTTATTACTAAATAATACTTTTTGTTTTTTAGTTATTACCTCATTTTATAAGATTATATATTTTTTGATAAAAATTAAATTAGTTAATTTATATTTGTATCACTCATAATTTATTTTGTAATTAATATTTCAATAAATTATTTAATTTATATTTAAGGTGTACGAGTTTAAAGGTTTAAGTATTTAGGGACTTTTGGGTTTAGGAATCTAAAGATTTATGTGTTTAGGTATTTAATGGTTTATAAGTTTTATTTAAACAATGATATAACAAAAAATTTATTTTTTGTTATTTTTTCTCATTTTTTAAGGTTATAACCTTTGAAAATATAACAATTTTTAAATTTTTTTTTAAATGGGAATACTATATTTAGTTTTGATAATATTAATAATTATATATCATATAAATTCAAAATAAACAATTATATTGATAGATATTATATTAATGATCATAAAATAAAATAATAAACTATTATAAATAAGATAGATATTATTTAAAATATATTTTCAAAACCTAAATTTATTCAAAATCAAAGTAAAAAAATTACTAAATAATAATGTTTTTGGTATATTGCTTTTTTTTATAAGTTTATATTTTTTTTTCTTTAAAGTATATTATTTAAATTATAATTGTCTTACTCATGATTTATTTTGTAATAAATATTTCTATATAAATAAACTAATAAATAATTAGATGAATATTTAAAATTATAATAAATAGAAATAAAAATTAGATTTATTAATTATAATGTACTATATAGTGGTTTAATGGTTTATGTATTTAGGTATTAGGGGGTTTAGGAGTATACTGATTTAATTGTGTATGCATTTATTGGTTTATAGGTTTTATTTAAAAAATAAAATAACAAAAGATTTATTTTTATTATTTTTTGATATTTTCAAAGGTTATAACCTTTCAAAATATAATAATTTTTAAATTTTTTTTAAAAGCGAATTCAATATTTAGTTATAAAAATCATTATATTTATATATCATATAAATTCAATATAAACAATTATAGTGATTAATATTCTAATAATGATCAAAAGATAAATTAATAATCTATTATTAATAAGATATATATCAATTAAAATATAATTACAAAACATCAAATGATTCATAAGCAAACCATAATATATTACTATATAATAATTTTTTGATTTGTAATTTTTTTTTTTCAAAAAGTTTATCTATATTATTTTGATTAAAAATAATTTATATAAATTATAATTGTCTAACTCATAATTTATTTTTTAATTTATATTTATATAAAAATAAACTATTAAATAATTAAAATGAATATTTAAAATTATAATGAAAAAAAATGATATTTATTATTTATTATTTAGGGTATTCCAGTCTAATTTAAATTATATCTGTCTCACTAATAATTTATTTTGTAATTAATATTTCTATAAAAATAAACTGATATAAAATTAAAATAAAAATTTAAAATTATACTGAATAAAAATTAAAATTAGGTTTTTGATTTATTATTAATGTATACCAATTTATTAGTTTAAGTATTTATAGGTTTTGTCATATAGGTGTTTACCGATTCATATTTTTAGGCATTTAGTGGTTAATAGGTTTTTTTTAAACGATAAAATAACAAAAAAAAAATTTAATTTTTTCTCATTTTCATATGTTATAACCTTTGAAAATATAATAATATTTAAAATTTTTTGAAATGTGAATAAAATATTTAGTTATAATAATATTAATAATTATATATTAAATATATTTAATATAAATAATTTTATTAATAGATATTATAATAATGATCAATAAATAAATTAATAAACTATTAATAATAAGATAGATATTAATTAAAAAATATATACAAAACTCAAATTGTTTCAAAATTAAAGTAAAAAATATTATTAGATAATAATTTTTAATTTTTAAATTTTTACTTCTTTTATAAGCATATATATTCTTTTTTATTAAAAATAAATTATTTAAATTATATTTGTCGCACTCACAATTTATTTTGTAATAAAAATTTATATATAAATAAACTAATAAATAATTAAAATGAATATTTAAAATTATAATAAATTGAAATCAAAATTAGATTTCTTAATTATTAAGTAGTCTATAGCATTTTAATGGTTTATGTATTTAGGAATTAAGGGCTTTAGGAGATTACTGATTTAACTGTGAATGCATTTAGTGGTTTAGGACTATTTATTTTGTCTTAAAAAATACGATTTATTCTTTATTATTTAGGGTACACCAATTTAATTTAAATTATATCTGTCTCACTAATAATTTATTTTGTAATTAATATTTTAATAAAAATAAACTGATAAATAATTAAAATAAAAATATAAAATTATTGAATACAAATTAAAATGATATTTATGAATTATTATTAATGTATTCCATTTTAATATTTTAAGTATTTTGATGTTTTGTCGTTTAGGACTTTAGCGATTTATGTTTTTAGGCATTTAGTGGTTTATTGGTTTTGTTTAAACAATGAAATAACAAAAAAAAATATTTTTGATATTTTATCACATTTTCAAATATTATTATCTCTAACAATATAATAATTATAAAATTTTTTAAAAATAAGAATACAATATTTGGTAATAATAATCATTATAATTATATATAATATAAATTAAATATAAACAATTTTATTGATAGATATGATATCAATTATCAAAAAGTAAATTAATATGTTCTTTTTATTATTACGGATATAAATTAAAATATAATTGCAAAACCTAAAATTATTCAAAATCCAAGTAAAATTTATTACTAAATAATAATTTTTGTTTTTTACTTTTTGCTTCTTTTTATAAGCTTATATATTTTTTTGATGAAAAATAAATTATTTAAATTATATTTGTATCACTCATGATTTATTTTGTAATTTATATTTTAATAAATTAATTAAATTAAATTTAAGGTTTACGAGTTTGAAGGTTTAAGTATTTAGGGGCTTTTGTGTTTAGGAGTTTAGAGGTTTAAGTGTTTAGGCATTTAGTGGTTTATAAGTTTTATTTAAAAAATGAAATAACAAAAAAAATTATTTTTATTATTTATTTAATTTTTGAATGTTAACCTTTGAAAATATAATAATTTTTAAATTTTTTTCAAATGTAAATATAATATTTAGTTATAATAATCTTAATAATTATAAGTCATTTAAATTCAATATAAATAATTACATTACTAGATATAATAATTATGATCAAAAAATAAATTAATAAACTATTATTATTAAAATATTTATAATTTAAAAATATATGCAAAATCTAAATTTATTCAAATCAAAGTAGAATATACTACTAAATAATAATTTTTTTAATGATATGTTTTTTTTATAAGTTTATATTTTTCTTAATAAAAAATAAATTATTCAAATTATATTTGTCTTATTCATAATTTATTTTGTAATTTATAATTCTATAATAATAAACTACTAAAAAATAAAAATGAATATATAAAATTATAATGAATACAAATAAAATTTATTATTTATTATTTATTATTTATTATAATGAATACTATAATAATAAGTTTATTATTTATTATTCAGGATATACCAGTTTAATGGTTTAAGTATTTAGGTGTTTTGTAGTTTAGGAGTTTAGTGATTTAATTGTTTAGACCTTTAGTGATTTATAGTTTTTATTTAAAGAATGAAAAAACAAAAAATTTAATTTTTTGATTTTTTTTTAATTTTTGAAGGTTTTAACTAGTGAAAATATAATAATTTTAATTTTATATAATGTAAAGTCAAAATAAATAATTTTATTGATAGATATTATAATAATGATCAATAAATAAATTAATAAATCTGTATTTATAAAAATGATATAAATTAAAATATAATTGTATAATCCAAAATGATTCAAAATCAAAATAAGATATATAATTAAATAATAATTTTTTATTTTTAAAATTGTGCCACTTTTTATAAGCATTTTTTGATGAAAATAAAATTA
>JAREIK010001342.1:0-26346 GCA_029783825.1 Sapria himalayana | reverse complement strand
CCCTTTAGGAGGAACCTGCATGATGCACCATATTAAAACTATGCAAATATAAGATTGTGCATGTGCGTGACATGCAGCATCAAGCGTTTTCCTATGTCATTGTTATGCAATCGAATACATGTAATACTGAATACGCATAAATCTAGAAGTCTATATCTACGGCACTTTGTCAATTCATTCTCACCTCTGAATTCCACATTCATTTGCTCCAATGATCCTCAAAACAGTATCTCATGGGTTAGAATGCTTCCTCTTCAATCTCCAAGAAGTGGCTGTATGTTGCACCGACAAAATATCAAAAAAAATATGCATGCATCGGTGTGCATGTGTGATGAGGTCCATCTCATAGTCTAATTATCTACGCGTACAACCAAGCTAGAATACAAGTAAAATTACATAATGCTATAAAGATGGGTCTTCTGCTTCTGAGAGTGTAGCATCGCCTATTGTGTATTTACAAAATGCATTAGTAGCCCCTACATAGAGATACTCATGGGTCTTTTAGCCCTCATTGCATGCTACATAGAGAATCGACAAGATTGTGAGTGTGAGTATGTCATGATCAGTCTCTACAAGTACATGGTGCATACAAAGTCCAAAATACAAATAAAACTATAAACATAAACCACAAGTTTGAATCTTTCGCTCCCGTGTGGCTGGTCTGGACTCCATTGATTACTGGCCCTACTTGGTGATGCTTCGGATTTTGCCGGCTCTCCAATTAATCATGGATTACCCGCTACTCCTATTGGGCGATGGTTGGGTGGCCCTCTATGCTGCCTGATAGGGCTAGTGGGACCCACTCCTAGATACTCCTTGGTTTACACCCGACCACTTTGCTCGGTCTCATCGGTTTTCTGATTGTTATCATCCCGGCTTGCTAGTGGGTTCCTCTAAAAGCTGGTCGTCCATACTTCTGGCTACTTCCAGGACTTGCTGGCCCCTCTAAATGCTACAGCAAAATGGACAAGAATATGTGCACGTGTGTACTGTGGTCCGTCGCTATGTGGGTGTGGTGCAGCAGTATCAGGGTTTAGGAGTTTAGTAATTTAAGTATTTAGGTATTTTGTGTCTTATAGGTTTTATTTAAATAATTAAAAAACAAAAAAATTATTTTTATGATTTTTTCTCATTTTCAAGGTTATAACCATTAAAAATATGATAATTTTTAATTTTTTTTCAAATGTTTATACAATATTTAATTATAATAATCATACAAATTAATTATCTTGTAAATTCAATATAAATAATTTTATTGATCGATATTATATAACTGATCATAAAATAGATTAATAAACTATTATTAATAAGATAGATATTAATTAAAATATATTTGCAAAACATATACCGATTCAAAATCTATGTAATATAAATTACTAAATAATAATTTTTTATTTTTAAATTTTTTATTATTTTTATAAGCTTATAAATTTTTTTGATGAAGATAAATTATTTAAATTATATTTGTCTCATTCATAATTTTATTTTGCAATTAATATTTCTATAAAAATAAACTAATAAATAATTAAAATGAATATTAAAATTATAATGAATACAAATAAAAATGAGATTTATGATTAATTATTTAGGGTATACCGGTTTAATGATTTAAGTTTTTAGGAGTTTAGGAGTCTAGTGATTTAAGTGTTTAGGCATTTAGTAGGTTATATGTTTTATTTAAATAATGAATTAAAAAAAATTATTTTTCAAATTTTTTATCAATTTTGATGGTTATAACCTTTATAAATATAATAATTTTTAAATTTTTTTCAAATGTGAATACAATATTTAGTTATAATAAACTTAATAATTATATATCATGTATATTATAAATAAACAATTTTATTAATAGATATTAATAAACTAAATATAAATATAAATATAATAATGATCAAAAAATCAATTAATTAACTATTATTTATTGATAAATATTTATATATTATTTATAAATACGTAAACCTTTAATGATGGTTTAAATGTTTAAGCATTTAAGGTTTTTTGGGTTTTGGGGTTTAGGAGTTAAATGATTTAATCATTTAGACATTTAGTAGTTTATAGGTTTTATATAAACAATAAAATAACAAAAAATTTATTTTTGTGATTTTATCTCATTTTCAAAGATGATAACCTTTAAAAATATAATAATTTTTAAATTATTTTGAAATGTAAATATAATATTTAGTTAGATTAATCTTTATAATTATATATCATGTAAATTCAATATAAACAATTTTATTGATAAATATTCTAATAATGATCAAAAAATAAATTAATAATCTATTATTAATAAGATATATATCAATTAAAATATATATACAATAGCTAAAATGATTCAGATGCAAAGCAAAATATATTACTATATAATAATTTTTTGTTTTTAAAGTTTTTTTTTCTTTTAAAAGTTTATCTATAATTTTTTGATGAAAAATAATTTTTATAAATTATTTTTGTCTAGCTCAATTTATTTTATAATTAATATTTATATATAAATAAACAAAGAAATAATTAAAATTAATATTTAAAATTATAATGAAAAAAAATGAGATTTTATTATTTATTATTTAGGGATACTATTTTAATTTAAATTAGATCTATCTCACTAATAATTTACTTTGTAATTAATATTTTTATAAAAATGAACTGATAAATAATTAAAATAAAAAATTTAAAATTATACTGAATAAAAATTAAAATGAGATTTATAAATTATTATTAATGTTTACCAGTTTAAGTATTTATACGTTTTGTCATTTAGGAGTTTTGCGATTTATGTTTTTAGGCATTTAGTGGTTTATAGGTTTTATTTAAATAATGAAATAACAAAAAAAATATTTTTGATATTTTTTTCACATTTTCAAAGGTTATAACCTTTGAAAATGTGATAATTTTAAATTTTTTTAAAAATGTGAAGATAATATTTTTTAAAAATAATCATTATAATTATATATAATATAAACTAAATACAAACAATTTTATTGATAGATATGATATCAATTATAAAAAATTAATTAATATGTTATTATTAATATTATAGATATAAATTAAAATATAATTAAAAAAACTAAAATGATTCAAAAACAATGTAAAATTTATTACTAAATAATAATTTTTATTTTTTAGTTTTTTCTTCTTTTTATAAGCATATATAACTTTTTGATGAAATATAAATTATTTAAATTATATTTGAATCACGCATAATTTATTTTGTAATTAATATTTCAATATATTATTTAAATTATATTCAAGGATTACAAGTTTAAAGGTTTAATTATTTAGGGGCTTCTGGGTTTAGGAGTCTAGAGATTTATGTGTTTAGGCATTTAATGGTTTATAAGTTTTATTTAAACAATGATATAACAAAAAATTTATTTTTGTTATTATTTATCATTTTTGAAGGTTATACCCTTTGAAAATATGACAATTTTTAAATTTTTTTTATATGTGAATACTATATTTAGTTATGATAATCATTATAATTATATATCATGTAAATTCAATATAAATAATTATATTGATAGATATTATATTAATGATCAAAAAATAAATTAATAAACTATTATAATAAGAAAGATTTTATTTAAAATATATTTGCAAAATGTAAATTTATTCAAAATCAAAATAAAATATATTATTAAATAATAATTTCTTTTATGTTTTGCTCCTTTTTATAAGTTTATATTTTTTTTTATTAAAAGTAAATTATTTAAATTATATTTGTCTTCCTCATAATTTATTTTTAATTTATAATTCTATAAAAATAAACTAATAAATAATTGAAATGAATATTTAAAACTATAATGAATACAAATAAAATAAAGATTTATTATTTATTATTTAGGATAAACTAGTTTAATGGTTTAAGTATTCAAGTGTTTTGGGGTTTAGCGATTTAAGTGTTTAGGCCTTGAGTGATTTATAGTTTTTATTTAAATAATTTTATTATTTTTAAAAATTTTTCAAGTTATAACCTTTGAAAGTATAATAATTTTAAATTTTTTTAAAATATGAATATAATATTTAGTTATATTAATCTTAATAATTATATATAATGTAAACTCAATATAAATAATTTTATTAATTGATATTATAATAATTATCAATAAAAAATTCTTAACGATTATTAATAAGAATGATATAAATTAAAATATAATTGCAAAAACTAAAATGATTCAAAATCAAAATAAAATATATTACAAAATAATAAATTTTTGTTTTTAAAATTTTGCCTCTTTTTATAAGAATATATATTTTTTTTGTTAACAAATAAATTATTTAAAATAGCTCTCTCTCACTAATACTTAATATTGTAATTAATAATTCTATAAAAATAAACTGATAAATCATTAAAATAAAAATATAAAATTATACTTAATAAAAATTAAATTAAAATTTATAATTTTTTATTAATGTACACCTGTTTAATGGTTTAAGTATTTAGAGGTTTCGTCATTTAGGAGTTTAGCAAATTATGTTTTTTGGCATTTAGTGGTTTATAGGTTTTATTTAAACAATAAAATAACAAAAAAATTGTAATTTTTTTTCATTTTCCTAGGTTATAACATTTGAAAATATAATAATATATAAATTTTTTTGAAATGTGAATACAATATTTAGTTATTTTAATATTAATACATATATATCTTATAAATTCAATATAAACAATTTTATTGATAGATAATATAATAATGATCAAAAATTAAATTAATAAACTTTTAATAATAAGATAGATATTAATTAAAAAATATTTACAATACCCAAATTGATTTAAGATTAAACTATAATATATTACTGTATAATAATTTTTAATTTTTAAATTTTTACTTCTTTTATAAGCATATATATTCTTTTGATTAAAAATAAATTATTTAAATTATATTTGTCGCATTTATAATTTATTTTGTAATAAATATTTTATAAAAATAAACTAATAAATATTTAAAATCAATATTTAAAATTATAATAAATAAAATAAAAATTTGATTTATTAATTATTATGTAGTATATAGTGGTTTAATGGTTTATGTATTAAGAAGTTTACTGATTTACCTATATATGCAGTTAGTGCTTTATATGTTTTATTTAAAAAATAAAATAATAAAAAATTTATTTTTGTTATTTTTTGATATTTTCAAAGGTTATAACCATTAAAAATACAATAAATTTTATATTTTTTTTAAAGTGAATACAATCTTTAGTTATAATAATCAATATATTTATATATCATATAAATTCAATATAAATAATTTTATTTATAAATATACTAATAATGTTCAAAAAATAAATTAATAATCTATTATTAATAAGATAGATATCAATTAAAATATAATTACAAAACCTAAATTGATTCAGAAGCAAAGCAAAATATATTACTATATAATAATTTTTTTTTGAATTTTTTTTTTTAAAAAAAGTTTATTTATATATATTTGATGAAAAATAATTTATATAAATTATACTTGTTTAACTCATAATTTATTCTGTAATTAATATATTTATAAAAATAAACAAATAAATAATTAAAATGAATATTTAAAATTATAATGAAAAAAAATGAGATTTAAAGGTTATATCAATATTTTTTTTTTGATATATTCAAAGGTTATAACCTTTAAAAATATAAAAATTTTTAATTTTTCTTCAAATGTGAATACTATATTTAGTTATAATAATCATTATATTTATATAACAAATAAATTCAATATAAAAATTTTTATTGATAAATATTCTAATAATGATCAAAGAATACATTAATAATCTTTTATTAATTAAGATAGATATCAATTTAAATTTAATTACAAAAACTAAAATGATTCAGAATCAAAGCAAAATAAATTACTAGATAATAATTTTTTGTTTTAATTTTTTTTTATTTTAAAAAGTTTATATATAATTTTTTGATGAAAAATATTATATAAATTATATTTGTCTTACTCAATTTATTCTGTAATTAATATTTATATAAAAATAAATGAATAAATAATTAAAATAAATATTTTAAATTATAATGAAAAAAATAATATTGAGATTTATTATTTATTATTTAGGGTATGCCGGTTTAAAATTATTATATATTTAGGGTTTTTGAGATTTAGGAGTTATTGATTTAAGTATTTAGGCATTTAGTGGTTTATAGGATTTATTTAAATAATGAAATAACAAAAAAATTATTTATGCTATTTTTTCACATTTTCAAATGTTATAAACTTTGAAAATATAAAAATTTTAAAATTTTTTTAAAATGTGAATAAAATATTTAGTAATAATAATCATTATAATTATATATAATATAAACTAATTATAAAAAATTTTATTGATAGATATGATATCAATTATCAAAAAATAAATTAATAAACTTTTATTAATATGATAGATATAAATTAAAATATAATTACAAAACCTAAAATGATTTAAAATCAAAGTAAAATATATTACTAAATAATAATTTTTTGTTTTTAAATTTTTACTTCTTTTTATAAGATTATATTTTTTTTTATCAAAAGTAAATTATTTATATTATATTTGTCTGACTAATTATTTATTTTGTAATTAATATTTATATAAAAAATAAACTAATAAATATTTAAAATGAATATTTAAAATTATAATGAATACAAATTAAAATGAGATTTAAGATTTATTATTGCTGTATATGTAATTTATTTATTGATAATATGTTTGTATAACCAAATATTTTTTCATTTTTAATATTTTCATGTAAGTGTTTGAAAGGAAATATTAAAAGGCCGAGGTTTTAGTAGTAGCACAATAACGGAGGTCTCTCTAACCGGACAGCTGGCTGAAATTGGAGGAGATTCTGACCCGTCTCATGATCCGATCTGCTTCGGTAAAATGAACCGAGTGAAATTTTTATATAAAATGTTTTGTAATTTTATTTTCGGGTGGCTATTTTTGGACCCGTGGAATTGTTCATCATTTGTCTCTCTTCTCTATGTGTGATTTATTGCGACTATTCTGTGTGCTACATACTGTAAGACATTTCTATTGCTTTAATCTATAATGCATAAGCATTTTCTGGTGGATTTAGCTAGTCGTAATGAGCAACTAGCGAACCACGTTATTTTCCGTATTTATTTCTCATTTTTTGATTCTATCATGGATGGTTGCTGAATTGTGATATATATATTGCTTGTTTTATGTTGTTTATGTGTTTCTATATCTCAATCTCACTACCGTGGAAGCCCAATTACCCAACAATTATATATGGTATACCGGTTTAATGGATCAATTATTTAGGGGTTTTGTCGTTTAGGAGTTTAGCAATTTATGTTTTAGGCATTTAGTGGTATATAGGTTTTATTTATATAAAAAAAATAATTTTTTTTTTTGATTTAATAGGTTATAACCTTTGAAAATAAAATAATTTTTAAAATCTTTTGAAATGCTAATACCATGTATAATTATATTAATCTTATTAATTATATATCATATAAATTCAATATAAATAATTTTAATGATCATTATTATAATAATGATCAAAAATTAAATTAATAAACTATTATTAATAATATAAATATTAATTAAAATATATTTACATAACACAAAATGATTCAAAATAAATTAAAAATATATTACTAAATAATAATATTTAATTTTTAAATTTTTCTATCTTTTTATAATCTTATATTTTTTTATGATTAAAAATAAGGTTTATGTATTTAGGGGTTTCAGGTTTTATGAGCTACTGATTTAAGTAAGTAAATATTTAGTGGTCTATAAGTTTTATTTAAAAAAGAAATGACAAAAAATTTATTTTTTGTATTCTTTCTCATTTTTTAAGCTTAAAACCTTTGAAAATATAATAATTTTTAAATTTTTTTTTAAAGTGAATACAATATTTATTTATAATAATCATAATAATTATATATCATATAAATTCAATATAACAATTTTATTCATAGATATTCTAATAATTATCAAAATATAAATTAAAAATCTATTATGAATAAGATTGATATTACTTAAAATATAATATCAAAACCTAAAATGATTCAAAAGCAAAGCAAATTGTATTACTTAATAATAATTATTTGTTTTAAAATTTTTATTCTTTTTATAAGCTTATCTATTTTTTGATGAAGAATAGTTTTTATAAATTATATTTTTAACTCATAATTTATTTTATAATTAATATATATATATATAAAACTTAACAATCAAAATGAATTTTTTAAATTATAATGAAAACAAATAAAAATGAGATTTATTAATTATTATTTAGGGTATACCGGTTTAAAGTATTATCTATATAGGGGTATCAGAATTTTGTAGTTCAGTGATTTAAGTGTTAAGGCATTTAGTGATTTATAGGTTTTATTTAAACAATGAAATAACAAAAAAATATTTTTTTTATTTTTTCACATGTTCAAAGGTTATAATCTTTGAAAATATAAAAATTTTAAAACATTTTTCAAAAGTGAATACAATATTTAGTTATGATAATTATTAAATTTATATATCATATAAATTCAATATAAACATTTTTTTGAAAAATATTCTAATAATGATCAAAAAATAAATTAATAATCTATTATTTATAAGTTAGATATCATTTAAAATATAATTACAAAACCTAAAATGATTCAGAAACAAAGTAAAATATATTGCTATATAATATTTTTTTGTTTTTAATTTTTTTCTTCTTTTATTATGCTTATCTATATTTTTTTGTTGAAAAATAATTTATATAAATTATATTTGTATAACTTATAATTTATTTTGTAATTAATATTTAAATAAAAATAAACTAATAAATAATTAAAATGAATATTTAAAAGTATAATGAAAAAAATAAAAATGAGATTTATTATTTATTATTTAGGATATACATGTTTAAAAAATTTATCTATTTAGGGTTTTCGAGATTTAGAAGCTATTGATTTAAGTATTTAGGCATTTAATGGTTTATAGGTTTTATTTAAACAATGAAATAACAAAAAATTTATTTTTGATATTTTTTCAAAATTTTAAAGGTTATAACATTTGAAAATATAATAATTTTAAAAATTTTAAAAAATGTGAATACAATATTTATTAAAAATAAAAATTATAACTATATATAATATATACTAAATATAATCAATTAAATTGATAGATATTATATCAATTATCATAAATTAAATTAATAAATTATTATTAATGTATAGATATAAATTTAAATATAATTAAAAAACCTAAAATGATTCAAAATCAAAGTAACATTTATTACTAAATAATAATTTTTTTTAGTCTTTGCATTATTTTATAAGCTTATATATTTTTTTGATGAAAAATATATTATTTAAATTATATTTGTATCACTTATAATTTATTTTGTATTTAATATTTATATAAATTATTTAAAGTATATTTAAGGTTTATGAGTTTAAAGGTTTAAGTATTTAGGGGCTTCGAAGTTTAGGAGTTTAGATATTTATGTATTTAGACATTGAATGGTTTATAAGTTTTATTTAAACAATGATATAACAAAAAATTTATTTTTGTTATTTTTTCTTATTTTTGAAGGTTATAAACTTTGAAAATATAACAATTTTTAAATTTTTTTTATATGTGAATACTATATTTAGTTATGATAATCTTAATTATTATATATCATGTAATTTCAATATAAACAATTATATTGAAATATATTATATTAATGATGATAAAATAAATTAATAAAATATTATTAATAAGATAGATATTAATTTAAATATATTTCCAAAACGTAAATTTATTCTAAATCAAAGTAAAATAAATTACAAAATAATACTTTCTTTGATGTTTTGCTTCTTTTTATAAGTTTATATTTTTTGTTATTAAAAATAAATTATTTAAATTATATTTGTCTTCCTCATAATTAATTGTTAATTTATAATTCTATAAAAATAAACTAATAAATAATTAAAATGTAAATTTAAAATTATAATGAATACAAATAAAATAGAGATTTATTATTTATTATTCAGGATATACTAGTTTAATGATTTAAGTTTTTAGGGGTTTTGGGGTTTAGTGATTTAAGTGTTTAGGCCTTTAGTGATTTATAGTTTTTATTTAAAGAATGAAAAAATTAAGAATTTAATTTTTTGATTTTTTTTAATTTTTGAAGGTTATAACCTTTGAAATTCTAATAATTTTTAATTTTTTTAATGTGAATCTAATATTCAGTAATAATAATAAATTAATAATTATATATAATGTAAACTCAATATAAATAATTTTATTAATAGATATTATAATAATGATCAATAAAAAATTAATAAACTATTATTAATAAGAATTATATAAATTAAAATAAAATTGCAAAATCTAAAATGATTCAAAATAAAAATAAAATATATTACTAAATAATAAATTTTTGTTTTTAAAATTTTGCCTCTATTTATAAGGATATATATTTTTTTTGATGTAAAATAAATTATTTAAATTAGATCTGTCTCACTAATAATTTATTTTGTAATTAATATTTCTATGAAAATAAACTGATAAATAATTAAAATAAAAATTTAAGATTATACTTAATTAAAATTAAAATGAGATTTATGATTTATTATTAATGTATGCTAATTTAATACTTTAAGTATTTAGAATTTTTGTCATTTATGAGTTACTGATTTATGTTTTTAGGCATTTAGTGCTTTATATGTTTTATTTAAACAATAAAATAACAAAAATAAATTTGTAATTTTTTGTCATTTTCATAGGTTATAACCTTTGAAAATATAATAATATTTAAAATTTTTTGAAATGTAAATACAATATTTAGTTATAATAATATTAATAATTATATATCATATAAATTCAATATAACAATTTTATTGATAGATAATATAATTATGCTCAAAATTTAAATTAATAAACTATTAATAAAAAGATTGATATTAATTAAAAAATATTTATAAAACCCAAATTGATTCAAAATTTAAATAAAATATATTATTGGATAATAATTTTTAATTTTTAAATGATTACTTCTTTTATAAGCATATATATTTTTTTGATTAAAAATAAATTAATTAAAATATATATGTCACTCTCATAATTTAATTTGTAATAAATATTTCTATAAAAATAAACTAATAAATAATTAAAATGAATATTTAAAATTATAATAAATAGAAATAAAAATTAGATTTATTAATTATTAGGTAGTATATAGTGGTTTAATGGTTTGTGTATTTAGGCATTATGAGGTTTAGAAGTTTACTGATTTAACTGTGTATGCATTTAGTGGTTTATAGGTTTTATTAAAAAAATAAAAAAATAAAAAATTTATTTTTATTATTTTTTAATATTTTCAAAGGTTATAACCTTTGAAAATATAATAATTTTTAATTTTTTTTAAATGTGAAAACAATATTTAGTTATAATAATCATTATATTTATATATCATATAAATTCAATATAAACAATTTTATTGATAAATATTCTAATAATGATCAAAAAATAAATTAATAATCGATTATTAATAAAATAGATATCAATTAAAATATAATTTCAAAACCTAAAATGATTCAGAAGAAAAGCAAAATATAGTACTATATAATAATTTTGTGTTTTGAAATTTTTTTTTCTTTTAAAAAGTTTATCAATAATTTTTTTATGAAATATAATTTATATAAATTACATTTTTCTAGCTCAATTTATTTAGTAATTAATATTTATATATAAATAAACAAATAAGTAATTAAAATCAATATTTAAATTTATAATGAAAAAAATGACATCTATTATTTATTATTTAGCGATACCGGTTTAATTTAAATTCGATTTGTCTCACTAATTTTTTATTTTGTAATTTATATTTCTATAAAATAAATTGATAAATAATTAAAATAAAAATTTATAATTATACTGAATAAAAATTAAAATGAGATTTATGATTTATTATTAATGTATACCAGTTTACTGATTTATTATTAATTTATTGATTTTTATTATTTTTTGATATTTTCAAAGGTTATAACATTTGAAAATATAATAATTTTTAAATTTTTTTCAAATGTGGATATAATATTTAGTTATACTAATCATTATATTTATATATTATATAAATTCAATATAAATAATTTTATTGATAAATATTCTAATAATAATCAAAAGATCAATTAATAATCCATTAATAATAAGATTGATATTAATTAAAATATAATTACAAAACTTAAAATAATTCAGAAGCAAAGAAAGATATATTACTATATAATAATTTTTTTTTGAATTTTTTCTTCTTTTAATAAGTTAATCTATATTTTTTTAATGAAAAATAATTTGAATAAATTATATTTGTTTAACTCATAATTTATTTTGTAATTAATATTTATATATAAATAAATAAATAATTAATTAAAATGAATATTTAAAATTATAATTAAAAATAATGATATTTATTATTTATTATTTAGGGATACAGTTATAATTTAAATTAGATCTGTCTCACTGATAATTTATTTTTTAATTAATATTTCTATAAAAATAAACTGATAAATAATTAAAATAAAAATTTAAAATTATACTCAATAAAAATTAAATTATGATTTATGAATTATTATTAATGTATACCAGTTTAATAGTTTATGTATTTAGATGTTGTCGTTAGGAGTTTAACGATTTATGTTTTTAGGTTTTTAGTGGTTTATAGGTTTTATATAAAAAGATAAAATAACAAAAAAATTTCTATAATTTGTTATCATTTTCATAGGTTATAACCTTTGAAAATATAATAATATTTACAATTTTTTGAAATGTGAATACAATATTTAGTTTTATAATATTAATTATTATATATCTTATAAATTCAATATAAACAATTTTATTGATAGATAATATAATAATGATAAAAAATTAAATTAATAAACATTTAATAAAAATATAGATATTAATTAAAAAATTTTTACAAAACCCAAATTGATTCAAAATTAAAGTAAAATATATTACTGGATAATAATTTTTAATTTTTAAATTTCTACTTGTTTTATAAGCGTATATTTTTTTATTAAAAATAAATTAATTAAATCATATTTTTCGCAGTCATACTTTATTTTGTAATAAATATTTATTTAAAAATAAAAAAATAAATTATTAAATTGAATATTTAAAATTAAAATAAATAGAAATAAAAATTATTTTATTAATTATTAAGTATTATATAACAGTTTAATGGTTTATGTATTTAGGCATTACGGGGTTTATGAGTTTACTGATTTAACTATGTATGCATTTAGTGGTTTATAGGTTTTATTTAAGAAAACAAATAAAAAAAATTATTTTTATTATTTTTTGATATTTTCAAAGGTTATAACCTTTGAAAATATTATAATTTTTAAATTTTTTTCAAAAGTGAATAAATATTTATTTATAATAATAATAATAATTATATATCATATAAATTCAATATCAACAATTTTATTGATAGATATTCTTATAATTTTCAAAAAATAAATTAAAAATCTATTATGAATAAGATTAATATTACTATAAATATAATATCAAAACCTAAATTGATTCAAAAACAAAGCAAAATATATTACTTAATATTAATTATTTGTTTTTAAATTTTTATTTTTTTATAAGCTTATTTATTTTTTGATGAAAAATAATTTTTATAAATTATATTTTTAACTCATAATTTATTTTATAATTAATATATATATATATATATATATATATATATATATATATATATATATATATATAACTAAATAATCAAAATGAAATTTTGAAATTATAATGAAAACAAAAAAATGAGATTAATTAATTATTATTTAGGGTATACCCGATTAAATGATTATCTATATAGGGGCATCGAAATTTTGTAGTTCAATGATTTAAGTATTTAGGCATTTAGTGATTTATAGGTTTTATTTAAACAATAAAATAATAAAAAAAATATATTTATTTTTTCCCATGTTCAAAGGTTATAATCTTTGAAAATATAATAATTTTAAAATTTTTTTCAAATGTGAATACAATATTTAGTTATAATAATTATTAAATTTATATATCATATAAATTAAATATAAATATTTTTATTGATAAATATTCTAATAATGATCTAAAAATATATTAATAATCTATTATTAATAAGTTAGATATCAATTAAAATATAATTACAAAACCTAAAATGATTCAGAAACAAAGTAAAATATATTACTATATAATAATTTTTTTTTAATTTTTTTCTTCTTTTAATAAGTTTAACTATATTTTTTTGTTGAAAAAAAATTTATATAAGTTATATTTGTCTAACTCATAATTTATTTTGTAATTAATATTGATATAAAAATAAATAAATAAATAATTAAAATGAATATTTAAAATTATAATGAATAAATAAAAATAATATTTATTATTTATTATTTAGAATACACCTATTTAAAAAATTTATCTATTTAGGGTTTTCGAGAGTTAGAATTTATTGATTTAAGTATTTAGGCATTTAATGGTTTATAGCTTTTATTTAAACAATGAATTAACAAAAAATTTAGTTTTGATATTTTTTCAAATTTTCAAATGTCATAACATTTGAAAATATAATAATTTTAAAATTTTTTAAAAATATGAATACAATATTTATTAAAAATAATTATTATAACTATATATAATATAAGCTAAATATAAACAATTTTATTGATAATATTATATCAATTATCAAAAAATAAATTAATAAACTATTATTAATATGATAGATATAAATTAAAATATATTTAAAAAACCTAAAATGATTCAAAATCAAAGTAAAATTTCTTATTAAATTATAATTTTTTTTAATTTTTGCATCATTTTATAAGCTTATATGTTTTTTTGATTAAAAATATATTATTTAAATTATATTTCTATCACCAATAATTTATTTTGTAATTAATACTTCTATAAATTATTTATCTTATATTTAAGGTTTACGAGTTTAAACGTTTAAGTATTTAGTGGCTTCTAGGTTTAGGAGTTGAGATATTTATGTTTTTAGGCATTTAATGGTTTATATTTGTCGCACTCATAATTTATTTTGTAATAAATATTTCTATAAAAATAAACTAATAAATAATTAAAATGAATATTTAAAATTATAAAAAAAGAAACAAAAATTCGATTTATTTATTATTAAGTAGTATATAGTAGTTTAATGGTTTATGTATTTAGGCATTAAGGGGATTAGGAGTTTACTGATATAACTGTGTATGCATTTAAAGGATTATAGGTTTTATTTAAGAAAAAAAATAAAAAAAAATATTTTTATTATTTTTTGATATTTTCAAAGGTTATAACCTTTGAAAATATAATAATTTTTAAATTTTTTTCAAAAGTGAATAAATATTTATTTATAATAATCATAATAATTATATATCATATAAATTCAATATAAACAATTTTATTGATAGATATTCTAATAATTATGAAAAAATAAATTAAAATCTATTATGAATAAGATTGATATTACTTAAAATATACTATCAAAACCTAAAATGATTTAAAAGCAAACCAAAATATATTACTTAATATTAATTATTTGTTTTTAAATTTTTATTCTTTTTATATGCTTATCTATTTTTTGATGCAAAATAATTTTTATAAATTATATTTTTAACTGATAATTTATTTTATAATTAATATATATATAAATAAAAACCTAAACAATCAAAATGAATTTTTTAAATTATAATGAAAATATATATAAAATGAGATTTATTAATTATTATTTAGGGTCAACCCTTTTAAACGATTATTTATATAGGGGTATCAGTATTTTGTAGGTTAGTGGTTTATGTTTTTAGGCATTTAGTGATTTATAAGTTTTATTTAAACAATGAAATAATAAAAAATATATATTTTTTGTTTTTTCACAAGTTCTAAGGTTATAATCTTTGAAAATATAATAATTTTTAAATTTTTTTTAAAAGTGAATACAATATTTAGTTATAATAATTATTAAATCTATATATCAAATAAATCAAATATAAATATTTTTATTGATAAATATTCTAATAATGATAAAAAATAAATTAATAATCTATTATTAATAAGTTAAATATCAATTAAAAAATAATTACAAAACCAAAAATGATTCAGAAACAAAATAAAATATATTACAATATAATAATTTTTTATTTTTAATTTTTTTCTTATTTTAATAAGATTATCTATATTTTTTGTTGAAGAATAATTTATATAAATTATATTTGTCTAACTTATAATTTAATTTGTAATTAATATTTATATAAAAATAAAAAAATAAATAATTAAAATGAATATTTAAAATTATAATGAAAAAAAAATAAGATTTATTATTTATTATTTAGGATATACCTATTTAAAAAATTTATCTATTTAGGGATTTCGAGATTTAGAAGTTATTGATTTAAGTATTTAGGCATTTAATGGTTTGTAGCTTTTATTTAAACAATGAAATAACAAAAAAATTATTTTTGATATTTTTTCAAATATTCAAATGTCATAACATTTCAAAATATAATAATTTTAAATTTTTTTTAAAATGTGAATACAATATTTAGTAATAATAATAATTTTTACTATATATAATATAAACTAAATATAAATAATTTTATTGATAATATTATATTAATTATCAAAAAATAAATTAATAAACTATTATTAATATGAAAGATATAAATTAAAATATAATTAAAAAACCTGAAATGATTCAAAATCAAAGTAATATATAATACTAAATAATAATATTTTTGACTTCATTATAATTAAAAAATATAATGAACATGTGAATAAAGATAAAAAATATATTTTTTTTATTATTTCATTATTTAAATATAACCTATAAAACCTATAAAACTTATAAATCATTAAACTACAAAATCCAGATACCCCTATATAGATAATCATTTAAACGGGTATACCTTAACTAATAATTAAAAAATCTCATTTTTATTTGACTTAATTATAATTTAAAAAAATTATTTTGATTGTTTATATATATATATATATATATTAATTATAGAATAAATAATGAGTTAAAAATATAATTTATAAAAATTATTTTTGATCACAAATATATAAGCTTATAAAAAAAATAAAAATTTTAAAAACAAATAATTAATATTAAGTAATATATTTTGCTTTGCTTTTGAATCATTTTAGGTTTTGATATTATATTTTAAGTAATATCAATCTTATTCATAATACATTTTTAATTTATTTTTTGATAATTATTAGAATATCTATTTATAAAATTGTTGATATTGGATTTATATGATATATAATTATTATGATTATTATAAATAAATATTTTTTCACTTTTGAAAAAAATTTAAAAATTATAATATTTTCAAAGGTTATAACCTTTCAAAATATCAAAAATTATAAAAATAATTTTTTTTTATTTTTTTTCTTTAATAAAACGTATAAACCACTATAAGCATACACAGTTAAATCAGTAAACTTCTAAACCCCATAATGCCTAAATACATAAACCATAAAACTGCTATATACTACTTAATAATTAATAAATCTAATTTTTATTTCTATTTATTATAATTTTAAATATTCATTTTAATTATTTATTAGTTTATTTTTATAAAAATATTTATTACAAAATAAAGTATCAGTGTGACAAATATAATTTAATTAATTTATTTTTAATAAAAAAAATATACTCTTATAAAAGAAGTAGAAATTTAAAAATTAAAAAATATTTATCCAATAATATATTTTACTTTATTTTTGAATCAATTTGGGTTTTGTAAATATTTTTTAATTAATATCTATCATTTTATTAAAATTTAATTAATTTAATTTTTTATCATTATTATATTATCTATCAATAAAATTATTTATATTAAATTTATATTATATATAATTATTAATATTATTAAAACTAGATATTGTATTTACATTTCAAAAAATAGTAAATATTATTATATTTTCAAAGGTTATAACCTATGAAAATGATAACAAATTATAGAAAATTTTTCTGTTATTTTATTTTTTTATATAAAACCTATAAACCACTAAAAGCCTAAAAACATAAATAACTAAACACCTAATAAGAAAACCTCTAAATACTTAAACTATTAAACTGGTATACATTAATAATAAATCTTTAATCTCATTTTAATTTTTATTCTATTTAATTTTAAATTTTTATTTTAATTATTTATCAGTTTATTTTTATAGAAATATAAATTAGAAAATAAATTATTATTGAAACAGATTAATTTAAATTAAATCAGTATACCTAAATAATAAATCTCATTTTTTTTTCATTATAATTTTAAATATTCATTTTAATTATTTATTTGTTTATTTATATATAAATATTAATTACAAAATAAATTATGAGTTAGACAAATATAATTTATATAAATTATTTTTCATTAAAAAAATATAGATAAACTTATTAAAAGAAGAAAAAATTGAAAAACAAAAAATTATTATATAGTAATATATTTTTCTTTGTATTTGAATCATTTTATTTTTGTAATTATATTTTAATTAATATCTATCTTATTATTAAAGGATTATTAATTTATTTTTTGATTATTATTAGAATATTTATCAATAAAATTATTTATATTGAATTTATATAATATATAATTATAATGATTAGTATAACTAAATATTGTATTCACATTTGAAAAAAATTAAAAATTATTATATTTTCATTGGTTATAACCTTTGAAAATATCAAAAAATAATAAAAATAATTTTTTTTTTATTTTATTTTTTAAATAAAACCTATAAACCACTAAATGCTAGGGGTGCTCATTGTACGGGACGGGATGGGGATTACAAATCTCCAGTCCGTTCCCACAGTTCAGAGATTTTTTTTTGAAGATCCAGCCCTATCCCATAGGTTGAAAATATTGGGATGAGATGGGACGGATATCGGGGATATTGGGTAGGATAAAACGGTTCCGGGATGGAAAGGAGTTCAGGCATTTTTTTCAATTTATTTTCTTCAAACCGACCAAGTTAGTTCATGTCGAAACCTATTGTAGTACCATTTATCATTCCTTAGTTATGTATCTTTCAAACTCAAATTAAGCCAATTTTATTTTGTCAAATAGACTGAATACCGCAAACGGGTTCCATTACCTTGTCAAAAGCTTTGATGTGCAGAAAAGGATAGAAATGTTAAATAGAACGGGACCGAGTTGTGTGCTTAATTTAGTTCTTTGTTTTTTCACAAGTTGGCTTTGTTTAGCCGAGTGAAATTAACCATAATAGAAATACTATATATTTTAAACAATTACTTAAAACATTAAGGAATAACTAAAGATGACCTCAATCATTGGTAGCATCAATTACTACTTAAGTAATTGCTAAAATTAGGTAGCTTAATATAACAAAAAAATACAACTAATAACAACCATGATAATAATCATTTCAAAGGTCTGTCCCGTAACAGCAACGTAAATCCAAACCCAATTAATTATCTCTTCTACAAATCCTCCCTTTTCTTCCTCCACTGTAGAAGGACAACCAAAGATGAAAACGTGTTAATCATGTAGACATAAATTTCTAAGATGAAAGAGTAATAAAAAAACAAAATATTACCTTATAAAATTTAATTCAATTTTTCCAAATTTAGTTGGCCAACTATAGTTGGAAGAATATTTGGATCTTGTGACCCCTCTGAAAATTGTAATTGATCCATATTTTTTTTAAATTGAATGAATAAAATAAGTAAAGGTGAAATTAAAATTTGATATATTTGTATACTAACCCGATTCATTATCATCAAGGTCTTGAACCAATTCTTCGATTTCAATAGGTTTGTTTGAGCTTCTCAACCAATCTTGTAGACATATGAGAACTTTAGCTGTAATAGGTGTTAAAGAATTGCTAATTTTATCTAAAGTTCTTTCCCCAGTGCTAAATGTAGATTCGTAGGATACAGTAAATGCTTGGATAGCAAATACATCCCTTGCTACATTTTCCAAAGAAGGATACCTAACCTCATTTACCTTCAACAAGTCTAGAAGATCAAAATCAATTCTATTTTTTTCAACTTTGTCCTCCTAGTACCAATCCAACTCTTCCAAACCTGCAACTTCTTATTCTTTCTCCAATTCAACAAAAAAATCATCAACATAAGTATCACTACCATCAAAGAAATCATCATTTTTCTTCAACACAGTAGAAGATAAATCATCTTATTTTGATTCATCTTCATTTAAATCTTTATAAACATTCATCATCTCATTTAAAGAATTTATAACATTTTCACCAAATTTTTAGCCAATTCCTCTCCATAATGCTAAGTGTGCTAAACCTTGAGATATTTAAGCTTATATCTAGGATGCAATACTACTGCTACAAAAAGCATAATATTTGATGACTGAAGAGAACCCCAATATTTGTTGAATTTATGCCTCATTTTCATACCCATTTCAGACACCATTGTATCTCTACTATTTTCACAAAGCTCAATTTTTTTCGAAATCCGAATAATCTCATGAAAATAAACACTAGAGGTACAATTTTATGAGCTAGAAAATTTACGAGTTACCTCATAAAAATTTTTCAATAAATGAGACAAAATTTTTGGGTTTTTTCAGTCTCTCTCAGTTGGAATGTTTGAACCAAACTCCTTCAAAAACCTTTCGTCTTTGTCCTCCAACTTATCAAATTCCTTTTGATATTTTATATCAGTTTGTAGCATCAAATAAGTTGAATTCCATCTTGTAGGACAATCTAATTGCAGTGAAGATTCATATGTCAACTTTGCTTCTTCATCACATAACTTGAACATATCTAATCTTTTAGGACTGCTCCTCACATATTTCACCACACCTCTAATTTTTTGAATAGCACCCTCAACTACTACAATGCCATCTCTAACAATTAAGTTTAGGATATGAGCACAACATCTCATATGAAAATGCTCGCCTCTCAAAGGTACAACACTTTTCTTTACAAGCATTTTTTTCAATTGGTCAACTGCAACATCATTATTTGATGCATTGTCAACAGTAATGCACATCAACTTTCTCAAACCCCATTCATTCATGCAAAATTCAATAGCATTTCTAATATTAACTCCATAATGACTTTTAATTACGCAAAAGTTCAAAAGCCTTTTATGCATATTCCATTGAGAATCAATGAAATGAAAAGTCAAACATATATAAGACAAATTTTGAATGCTAGTCCAAGTTTCATTAGTCAAAGAAACTCTACAACAATGAGATGATATGCTATCAAATAATTTCTTCTTTTCCTTCACAAACAAAGAAAAACAATCCCTCAACATAGAGTGCCTAGATGGAATTTTAAATTGAGGCACACTAACTTCACAAAACTCCTTGAACTCATCCCTCTCAACAAAACAAAAAGGCAATTCATCTTTTATGATCATTTTCACGAAAGCCTCCCTAATTAGTCGTTGATCAAATTTCTTACAAGTTAATTTGTTATCCTCTGAACTAGATCCTTTAGTGAAACTCAAAAAAGATTGTGACTTGTCTTTACCTTTGTGAGCTTCTATTAATTCTTTTTTGTGTGGAAATTTTTTATAGTCTATCTCAGGTATTTCTATAAACCCGAAGTACCTTGATAACTTTTTGCCAAATATTCTTTCCTACGCCATATACAAGCTGCCCAACCATTTTCATTTCACTCTGAATCAACTAATATCTCATAAGTTTCCCAAACAGTAGACTATTACTTTTTATGAGCTTGATGTTCAGATGTACCTTGACTTTCTTTTACAATCGGTATTGAAGAAACTGCTGTAACAATAGAAGGGTTTGTGAAAGGATGCTGATTGGATTTACTAGTACTTTGATCATTTGAGATGTGAACTTCTTCAATTTATTGTATTGTTTGTTTACCGTTGGATTGTGCCATCTACATTGTCATTAATTAATATGATATGTTAAGCATAAATACATATAAATATATCAAATTAGCATGCTCTACCAAACTGACTGTAACACATTCAGCCCACCCATTTGGTCCAACTCAACACCACAACAAATACTCAACAAAACTGACTGAGACACATAATAATAATTAATCACTCAATTCTCATCAGAAAAAACAAACCAAAAGGATGGTGGCATTTGGGACATGGTGGAGGCAACCAGAAATGCGACAGAAAGGGTTGGACCTAACTGAACACGACTGGAATAGCATGAGGTTGCCTGGAACTCGTCGGAATTGGAAGGGCAGTAGCGGAATTGTTTGCATCTTCATGTTATATATATATATATATATATATATATATATATATATATATATATATATATATATTCCTGGTTCTAGTATCGGTTTTTTTAGGATGGGATGGTTATCGGGATGGATATTGCTTAAGATCTGGAACCGTCCAAAAAGAAAAAATACATGACAAAATGGGATGGGAAAAGTCAAAGTCAACGTATTTTATTCATCCCGATTCTTTCGGGAAAAGACTTCGGGTCGGGTCGTGAATCTTCGAGTCCAGTGAGCAGCCCTAATAAATGTAGATAAAGTTAAATCAGTTAACTCTTAAACCCCGTAATGCCTAAATACATAAACCAATTAAACCGCTAAATAATACTTAATAATTAATAAATCTAATTTTTATTACTATTTATTATATTTTAAATATTCATTTTAATTATTTATTAGTGTATTTATTTAAAAATATTTATTACAAAATAAATTATGAGTGGGACAAATATAATTTAAATAATATATTATTTATCTAATAAAAATATACACTTATAAAAGAAGTATAAATTTAAAAATTAAAAATTATTATCAAGTAATATAAGTTACTTTAATTTTGAATCAATTTGGATTTTGTAAATATTTTTTTATAATATCTATCTTAATATTAATAGTTTATAAATTTAATTTTTGATCATTATTATAATTTCTATCAATAAAATTATTTATATTAAATTTATATGATAAATAATTATTAATATTATTATAACAAAATATTATATTAAAATTTCAAAAAAGTTTTATATATTATTATATTTTCAAATGTTATAACCTATGAAAATGATAAAAAATTATAGAAATTTTATTTGTTATTTTATTTTTTAAAATAAAACATATAAACCACTAAAAGCCTAAAAACATAAATTGCAAAAATTCTAACGACAAAACCTCTAAACACTTAAATCATAAAACTGATATACATTAATAATAAATCATAAATCTCATTTTAATTTTTATTCAGTATAATTTTAAATTTTTATTTTAATTATTTATCAATTTATTTTATAGAAATATTAATTAAAAAATAAATTATTAGTGAGATAGATCTAATTTAAATTAAACCGCTTTTATTTAGTTAAATTAATATTTATATTTATATATCATATAAATTCAATATAAACATTTTATTGATAAATATTTAATAATGATCAAAAAATAAATTAATAATCTATAATTAATAAGATAGATATCAATTAAAATATAATTAAAAATCCTAAAATGATTCAGAAGCAAAGCAAAATATATTACTATATAATAATTTTTAGTTTTGAATTTTTTTTTCTTTTTAAAAGTTTATCTATATTTTTTGATGAAAAATAATTTATATAAATTATATTTGTCTAACTCATAATTTATTTTGTAATTAATATTTATATAAAAATAAAAATAAATAAATATTAAAATGAATATTTAAAATTATAATGAAAAAAAATGATATTTATTCAGAATTATTTAGGGTATACCAATTTATTTTAAATTATATATGTCTTACAAATAATTTATTTTGTAATTAATATTTCTAAAAAAATAAACTATTAAATAATTAAAATAAAAATTAAAAATTATACTGAATAAAAATTAAAATGAGAATTATGAATTATTATTAATGTATACCAATTTAATGGTTTAAGTATTTAGAGGTTTTGTCGTTTAAAAGTTTAGTGATTTATGTTTTTAGGCATATAGTGGTTTATAGGTTTTATTTAAACAATAAAATAACAAAAAAAATTATTTTTGATATTTTTTCACATTTTCAAAGTTTATAACATTTGAAAATATAAAAATTTTTAAATATTTTTTAAATGTAAATATAATATTAAGTTATAATAATCTTAATAATTATAAGTCATTTAAATTCAATATAAAAAATTACAGTGCTAGATATTATAATAATGATCAAAAAATATATAAAAAACTATTATTAATAAGATAGATTCTATTTACAATAATTTTGCAAAATCTAAATTTATTCAAAATCAAAGTAAATATATATTACTAAATAATAAATTTTTAATGTTTTGCTTTTTTTATAAGTTTATATTTTTGTCTTGAAAAATAAATTATTTAAATTATATTTGTTTTCCAATAATTTATTTTGTAATTTATAATTCTATAAAAATAAACAAATAAATAATTAAAATAAATATTTAAAATTATAATGAATACAAATAAAATTGAGATTTATTATTTATTATTCAGGATATACAGGTTTAATGGTTTAAGTATTTAGGTGTATTAGGGTTTAATGATTTAAGTGTTTATGCCTTTGGTGATTTTATCTAATTTTTGAAGGTTATAACCTTTGAAAATATAATAATTTTTAATTTTTTTTAAAATGTGAATATAATATTTAGTTATAATAATCTTGATAATTATATATAATGTAAAATCAATATAAATAATATTATTAATAGATATTAAAATAATGATCAATAAATAAATTAATAAACTATTATTAATTAGAATGATATAAATTAAAATATAATTGCAATATCTAAAATTATTCAAAATTAAATTAAAATAAATTACTAAATAATAATATTTTGTTTTAAAAATTTTGCCACTTTTTATAATCTTACATTTTTTGATGAAAAATAAATTATTTAAATGATATCCCTCTCACTAATAATTTATTTTGTAATTAATTTTTTAATAAAAATAAACTGATAAATAATTAAAATGAATATTTAAAATTATAATGAATACTAATAAAAATAAGATTTATTATTTATTATTTATTATTTATTATTTATTATTTATTATTTATTATTTATTATTTAGAATATACTAATTTAAAGGCTTGTTTATTTATGGGCTTCAGGGTTTAAAAGTTTAGTCATTAAGAATTTAGGTATTTTTTGGTTTATAGATTTTATTTTAAAAATCTAATAACAAAAAATTTATTTTTTTATTTTTTCTTATTTTCAAGGTTATAACCTTTGAAAACTTAATTATTTTTAAATTTTTTTAAAAATGTTAAAATATTATTTTGTTATAATATTCTAATATTATATATTATGTAAATTCAATATAAATATTTTTTAAGATATTTATGATGACGATAATAAAATAAATTAATAAACTATTAGTTATAAGATAGATATTAAATAAAATGTATTTGCAAAACCTAAAATGTATTCAAAAATCAAAGCTAAAATATATTAATGAGATAGATATTAAATAAAACTATTATTATTAAGATAAATATACAGGTTTAAAAGATTATATATTTAGGAGTTTTGAGATTTAAGAATTTAGTAGTTTATAGGTTTTATTTAGAAAATAAAATAACAAAAATTTTTTTGTTATTTGTTCTCATTTTTGAAAGATATATCCTTTGAAACTATAACAATTTATAATTTTTTTTTAAATGTGAATACTATATTTAGTTATGATAATCTTAATAATTATATATCATGTAAAATCAATATAAATAAATATATTGATATATAGTATAATAATGATCATACAAAAGATTAATAAACAATTATTAATAAGAAAAATATTGTTTAAAATATATTTACAAAACTTAAATTGATTCAAAATCACAGTGAAATATTTCACGAAATATTAATTTTAAATTTTTAAATTTTTGTATCCATTTTATGCTTACATATTTTTTGATGAAAAATAAATTATTTAAATTATATTTGTCTAACTATTAATTTATTTTTTAATTTATATTTCTATAAAAATAAACTAATAAATAATTAAAATGTATATATAAAATTATAATGAATACTAATAAAAATGAGATTTATTATTTATTATTTAGGGTATACCTATTTAATGGTTTAAGTTTATTGTGGTTTTGTGGTTAATCAGTTTATTGATTTATATGTTTACACATTTAGGTGTTTATAGGTTTTATTTAATCAAAGAAATAACAAAAAATTTATTTTTATGAATTTTTGTGATTTTCAAAGGTTATAACCTTTGAAAATATAATAATTTTTTAATAGTTCTAAAATATGTATACAATACTTAGTTATAATAATCTTAATAATTATATTTGATGTAAATTCAATATAAAAAATTTTATTAATATATATTATTTTGATGATCAAAAAATAAATTAATAAACTATTATTAATAAGATAGATATTAATTAAAATATTTTTGCAGAACCCAAAATAATTTAAAATCAAAGTAAATTATATTACT
>JAREIK010001341.1:125176-161312 GCA_029783825.1 Sapria himalayana | reverse complement strand
ACCTCTCTCTCTTTTTTATCAATCTTTCTATCTTTATATGTCTCTCATATCTATAGAATATCTATATCTATTTATCTCGTATAGTATCTTGTATAATCTCTAATCTATTCCATATCTTATCTTATATATCTTATACGCTTAAATGTCTCTATCTTTATTTTTCTCTATCTCATACATTTCTATAATCTCTACCTTTCATCTCTCTATCTCTCTAACCTACTTACCTAACTATCTAAGCTGACATACCTTCCTTGATATCTTATCCTATCATCTATCTATCTCTCTATCTATCTAGCTATTTTTCTATATGTATTTCCCTTTATTCTTTTTATCTCTCTATCTCTCATTTTCTCGTAAGTTGGTCCTATCTAACTATCCTCTCTATCCTAAGTAATCTAATCATATATATTCTATCTATCTATTTGTCTTGTCGATTTATCTATCTATCTAACCTTTTTTGTCTCATCTATCTATCTATTTGTATCTGTATATCTGTCCTATCTATGTATCAATCAATCATCTATCTTTATATCTATCTATTTGTCAAAATGTCTATCTATATACTAGTCTATCTATCTATATTTTTGTTCAAATTGTATATCTATATGTATTTCTATTTATAAAATTATTTATCTATCTATCTGTCTATATGTCGATGTGTCTATCGATCAATCAAACAATCTATCTATATATTAGTCTATCTCTATAATTCTTTAAATGTCTATCTATCTATTTGTCTGTCTAATTATTAATTTTTTAGTCTTTCTATTTATCTATCTATCTGTCTACATGTCGATATGTATATCTTTTTATCTATCTATATGTCGATCTATAAATCTATCCACCTTTCTAAATATTTATCTATACATCTATCTATATGTCTAATTGTCTATATGTTTATATGTCTATTTGTCTATTTGTATATTTTTGCATTTCGATCTATATCTCTATTTCTCTATCTATCTATTTGTATATATATTTATCTACCTACCTATCTATACATGTATTTTTTTGACTATCTATCTGTCTATCTCTCTATCTATATTTCTATAAATCTCTCTTTCAATTTGTCTATCTGTCTCTTAGTCAATATGTGTATGTGTAATTTGTCTTTCTATTTATCTATTTGCTATCATTCCATCAGTCTTTCAATCTATTAATCTATTAGTTTGTTAATCTATTAGTCTGTCAATTTGTCAATATATCTATCTATCTATCTACCTATCTCTTTATATATTTTTTCTCTATCAATCTATCTATTTATATATCTATCTCTCTTTCTATCTCTCTCTCACTCACTCACTCACTCACACACACACTCTCTCTATATCTCTATCTCTTCATATCCCTATCTCTTTATCTCTCTATCTTTCTTTATCTCTATATTTTTTCCCTCTATCTCTCTTCCTCTCTATCTCTCTACCTATATATCTTTCTATCTCTCACCAAACTACCTAGCTACCTACCTACCAAGATATTTGTCTATCTCTCTATATGTTTACCTATCTATATTTCTATCTATATAACTTTCTATATGTCTATTCTCTATCTATCTATCTATCTGTGTAACAGTCTATCATTCTATCAATCTCTCTGTCTCACTACCGATCTCTCAATCTTTCCCCATATATTTCTGTCTATCTCTTTATCTCTCAATCTCGCAATGTCTCTCTAGCTATCTTATCTATCTGTCTGTCTATCTATCTATTAATCTGTCTATCTATCAATATGTCTGTATATTTATCTATATTTCTATATATCTATCTATCTGTCTGTCTATCTGTCTATCTGTCTATCTATTTATCTATATATGTATTCATCTATCTATCTGTTTATATGTCTAACTATCTATTTGTATATCTACCTATGTGTATATCTGTTTATCTATCTATATGTCTATTTGTTTATATGTCTTTCTATCTATAGGTTTATCTATCTATCTATCTATATATCTATCTATTAATCTATCTATTTATCTATCTGTTTATATGCCTATATATCTATCTATCTATGTGTCTAACTATCTATCTATATATCTTTCTATCTGTTTATCTATCTATTTGTCTAATTGTCTATCTATAAATATTTATATCTTTCAGCCTAAATGTCTAAATGTCTTTTTGTCTATCAAACTATCTATCTATATATCAGTCTAACTATATATTTATCTGACTATCTATCTATCTATCTATTTATTTATCTAGTTGTCTATATTTCTATTTGGTTATCTATTTATTTGTATATCTATCTATCTATCTATCTTTATTTATATTTATATATCTTTCTATCTTTTTATATGGCAATATATATATCTATTTATTTGTCTATTTATTGATCTATCTAATTATCTATCATTATATTAGTTTATCTATCTTTATCTATATTTTTGACTATCTATCTATCTATTTATATATCTATCTATTTGTGTATGTGTTTATCTACCTATCTATCTATGTGTCTATCTAGCTATATATCTCTATGTTATTTGAGTATTTGTCTATTTATCTATCTGTCAATTGTTTTTCTATCTTTTTGTCTATCTATTTATCTTATATCTATCTATCAGACTATCTGTATATCTATATAATTTTCAATAAATTTATCTATCTGTCTATCTATATATCTAAAAATCTATAAATCTATGTATCTATATATCTATCTTTCTATCTAGTGATCTTACTTTATATTTACATATCTATCTAACAATCTATATGTGTTTTGTCCATTAGTGTATTATTCATTAGTCTATCTATCTATTTGCCTAACTTTGTATGCATTTATCTGTCTATCTATCTCTCAGACTTTTTGACTATCTATCTATCTATCTTTTTAACATCCTAAATACCTATCTATCTATATGAATATATGTCTATCTATCTATCTATATGTTTGTCTGTCTATCTATTTATATTATTTTCTATCTATATGTATATCTATCTATCTATGTACCTATATATCTATCTATTAATTTAACTATCAATCTTTCTATTTGTTAGTCGATTTGTCTATATGTATATGTAAATATTTGTCTATATTCTATTTGTCTATCTATCTATCTATCTATATATCTGTCTGTCTACCTGTCTATCTGTCTATATATCTATTTGTTTATCTTTCTATAACACAATCTATCTGTCTTTCTATCAATCAATAAGCCAATCTATCTATCAGTCTAACTATCTAACTATCTAAAATTCTATCTTTTATCTATATTTTTGTTCAGCTAGCTGTCTTTTTATCTATCAGTCTATTTGTATAAATTTCTATCTATGTTTTTATCTATCTATGTATTTATCTATCTATTTATGTATTTATCTATTTAATTATTTATTTATCTATCTTTCTATGTATTAGAATATATGACAATTTATCTATCTGTATATCTAGGTATCTATCTATATATCTATGTGTCTATCTGCCTATTTACCTATCTGCCAATTTGTTTTCATGTCTAAATATCTATCTATCTATCTATGTATTTATCTATCTATATATCTTTCTATCTATCTATCTATATATCTGTCTGTATATCTATCTATCTCTTTATATGTCTAATTTTCAATAATTTTCACTCTATCTATATGAATATGTTTATCAATCCATATGTCTATGTGTTTATCTCTATTTCTCACTATCTATCTATTTATGTAGTTATATATCTTTCTATATAAATATATATATATATATATCTATATATATATATCTATCTATGTGTTATCTTTTTATCTATCTATCTGTATATCTATTTATCTATCTATTTGTCTATTTATCAATCTATCAATCTATCTTTCTATCAAATTTTCCATCTATTTACCTATATATATGTTTATATTATATGGCTATTTATCTAACTAGCTATCTATCTAATTATCTATTTGACTATCTATAAAATCTATCTATTTGGCTATCTATCTATTTGTTTGTCTATTTATCTATTTGTCTATCTGTCTCTCTATCTATTTATCAATATATCTATCTATCTTTATATCTATTTATTTTTCTAACTATCTATATGTCCATCTATCTATATTTCTATATGTAAATTAGTATGTTTATCTATCAATCAATCTATCTGTGTATCTAACTATTTGTGTATTTATCAATTTATTTGTCAATCTATTTATTTGTCAATCTATCTTTCTTTCTTAGTTTCTATCATTCTAACTATCTATCTATATGTCTATGTATCTATCTATCTATATGTGTATCTCTAAATCAGTCAATCTATAAATCTAAGTATCAATTTATCTACATATCTCTATATTTGTCAATTTGTCTAACTATGTATATCACTATTTGTTAAACTATTTAACAATGGTTCTATCTATTAGTCTATCTAACCTTCTATAGTCTATCTCTTTATGTATCGATTTCTCTATCTATCTATCTAATTGTTTATCTGTTTATCTTTTTTTATTTGTTTATGTCTATCTTTCTTTCTTTCTTTATATATATATATATATATTTATCTTTCTATCTTTATATCTATTTATCTATCTATCTATATATAAGTTAATTTGTGTATCTATCTATATATCTTTCTATATTTCTTTCTAGTTTGATATCTATACATCTATCTATCTATTTATCTATCTTTCTAAATGTCTATCTATATATCTATCTATCTTTGTGTCTATTAGTTTATTTGTATATCTATTTATATATATATATATATATATATATATATATATATCTATCTATCTATTTATCTGTCTATCTTAATATCTAACTATCTATCTGTATAACTTTTGAATTATACTATCTATATTTGACTATCTATATATTAGTATATCTATCTTTTTACGTATTGTTTATCTATCTATATGCGTGTCTATTAATTTGTCAATCTATAAATCTATGATGTATGTATCTATCTATCTATCTTTTTATTTCTTTAACTATATAACAATGTTTCTATATATAAGTCTATTAGTCATTAGTATATCTAGCTATCTATCTTTTTGACTATCTGTCTATATATCTATATGTCTATCTATATACCTATCTATCTATCTATCTATCTGTCTATCTATCTATTTATTTTCCTTTCTGATAATCTAGCTATCTATCAATGTGTATATCTAACTTTCTACATATTTGCCTATATACATATCAGTCTATATCTATATTTGTTTATCTTTATATTAATCTAACTATAAAACAATATTATTCTTTATCTATGTATCTATCTGTCTGTCTCTCTATATATATGCTTATTTTCCTATCTGTGTATTTGTATATCTAATTAACTATCTATATCTATCTATCTATTTATCTATCTATATATTTATATATCTATCAATCTGTATATCTCTTTATTTATCTATCTGTTTATCTGACTGTTTATCTTTATGTGTATCGATCTACTTGTCTATCTATCTATCAGTTATTAGTCAATCTATATATCTATCTTTCTTACTATATGTCTTTATATTTATTTGACAATTTTGCTATCAATCTATCTATTTTTCTAAATATTTATTTGTCTATATGAAAATTTATCAAATATGTCTATATGTATATCTATCTATCTTACTATCTATATATCTAAGAGTCTATCTATTATTCAATATGTATATCTTTTTATCAGTCTTTTTATGTCGATCTCTCTCTCTATTAATCTATATGTCTATCTGTCAATCTATATATCTTTCTATCTATCTATATGACTAAATGTTTATTGGTCTATCTATTTATCTAATGAACTCTATATATATCTATCTAATTATTCACCTATTTTTCTATCTTTGTATATGCATATCTACCTTTATATCTTTCAATCTATCTGTCTAAGTTTCTATCTATCTATCAATCTTTCTATCTATCTCTCTATCTATTTATCTATCTATTTGTCTATATATCTATCTAACTATTTGTCTATTTTTTTTCTATCTATTTATCTATCTATCTATTTCTCCATCTATATATATATATATATATATCTATCTATCTATCTATCTGTCTGTCTATCTATCTACCTATCTAATTGTCTATCTATCTATATATGTACCTATATAATTGTGTTTCTATTTATCTATCGATCAATCTATCTAATTTTCTATCAATCTATATTTATATCTATCAATGTTTCTATATATCTATCTATCTACTATCTTCATATTATTTATATATCTATCTTTTTATCTGACTATCTATCTATCACTCTATCTATCTATCAATCTAACGATCTACATATCTAACTATCTATCTATATGTATATCCACCTATCTATCTAACTATCCATCTATCTGTCTATCTTTCTATCCATCTATGTGTCTATCTTTCTATCTAACTATCTATAATCTATCTCTGAGGTTATCTATCTATCTGTAAATCTATTTATTAATCTATCTATCTTTCTATTTGTATATATGTTTATCTACCTATTTGTATATCAGTCTATCTAACTTTCTGTCTATCTTTCTATCTATCAATATATGTATTTATATATATGTCTATCTGTGTATTTGTATATCTAGCAAACTATTTATCTATCTATCTATCTATCTATCCATCTATCTGTCTATCTTTCTATCAATCTATCTATATATCTTTCTATCTACTATCTATAATCTATCTCTGAGTTTATCTATCTATCTATATATCTATTTATTAATCTATCTATCTTTCTATTTGTATATATGTTTATCTACCTATGTATATATCAGTCTATCTGACTATCTGTCTATCTTTCTATCTATCTATATATGTATATATATATATATATATATATATATATATATATATATATATATATATATATGCCTATCTGTGTAAATGTCTATCTAGCAAATTAATTATCTATCTTTCTATGAATATGTCTATATGTCTTTCTGTCAATCTTTCTATTTGAATATATGCTTATATGCCTATCTGCCTATCAGTCGATTTGTCTATTTGTCTATCTATCTATATATCTTTATATCTATATGTATATCTATTTATTTGTATACCTCTCTATCTCTCTATCTGTCTATCTATCTATCTAACTTTCTATCTATCTCTCTATCTGTTTGTCTAACTATATATCTATCTATCTAACTATTTTTATATCTATCTATCTATCTATCTATATGCCTCTATATATATATATATATATCTATTTGTTTATCTATCAATCTTGCTATTTGTCTATTTGTCTATATATTTATCTATCTATCTTTCTGTCTATCCGTCTATATATCACTTTATCTCTGTATCTATCTATTTATGTATCTATTTATCTCATTATATATCAATTTGTCTATCTATTTATCCATCAATCTGTATATATATCTATCTATCTTTCTATTTATCTATCTATTTGTCTATTTATCTATTGATCTATCATTTTGTCTATCTATCTATATTTTTAGTAATCTATTTGTCTATTTATCAATCTATCTTTCTATCAATTTGTATATTTGTTTATCTCTCTATCTATCTATACATATATTTATGATTCAATCAATCAATAAAAATCTATATATATGTCAATCAATCTATCTATTTGTTTATCTACCTAACAATCTAAATGTCTAATTGTCTATCTATATAACTATATAACTTTATATCAGTCTATCAGTCTATTAGTCTTTCTGTTTATTTGTCTATCTATCTATCTATCTATCTGTGTATCTATCTATCAACCAATCTATTTATCTATCTATTTTTTTTCTGTGACTAGTCAATTTTCTCTTTATCTATAAACTTATCTTCCTATCTCTCTATCTATCTATATGTCTATCTATCTCTTTTCTATCTATTTATCTTTATATCTATTATCTATCTATTTATCTATCTATTTATCTATCTATTTATCTATCTATTTGCCTATATGTCTATCTATATATCTATCTTTATACCTATCTTTCTATCTGTCCACTTGCTTATCATCTATCAATCTAATGGTCAATTTGTTTATCTACCATTCTCTTTGTCTATCTATGTATTTTTCTATCTATCTATCAATCCATCTATCTGTCTATCTATCTATCTATCTATAAATCTTTCTAACTATCTTATTGATTATCTTTTTATCTATCTATATATCTAAATATCTATCTATTTATTTGTCTAATTGTTTATATCTATCATTCTATCTATTTGTCTATTTGTAAGTCTATCAATCTGCCTATTTGCCTATCTATAAATCTATTTATCATTAAATTTATCTATCTATCTATACATATATAAATAAATCAATATATATATATATATTTTATTTATTTATTTATTTATTTATATCTATCTATCTATATGTCAATCAAATAAGTTACTCAATTAGTCTATCAAAATATCTATCTCTATAACTATTTTTCTATTTATCTATCTATCTAATTAACTATCTATCTGTCAATCTATCTATATGTATATTTGTCTATTTATTTATATGTTTATTTCTTTATCTATCTATCTTTCTTTCTATGTGTCTATTTGTTTATCTATCTATTTGTTAATCTATCAATACGTGTATGTGTATATTTGACTATTTCTATATCTGTATACATATCAATCTATCAATTTGTTTATCTATCTATTTGTCTAACTGTCTAATTTAGTAGCTGTTTATCTATCTATCTATCTAACTTTCTCATTGTCTTTCTATCTATCTGTCTTTCAACCTATTAGTCTTTTAGTCTATCTTCTATCATTCTATCTATCAATCTATCTATCTATCTCTTATCTATTTATCTATTAAAATATATTTGTGTCTATCTATCTATCTCTTATTATATATCTTACTATTTGTCTATCATTCTATTTATCTATGTCTATTTGACTAACTATTTATCTATCTATCTTTCTATCTCTTTCTATGTATTTATCAATCTATCAATATATAAATCTATGAATCTATTTATCTATCTATCTATCTATCTATCTATTTATCTAACTATAAACTATCTATTTGCATATCTGTCTAACTATATAACTATGTTTCTATCTATTTATATATTTGTCTGTTTATTTGTCTTTTGTATATCTGTCTATCTATCTATAAATCTATAAATTTGACTATATGTCTATCATTCTATGTGTATATATGTCTATCTATCTATCTATTTAGTTATCATTAATTCAATCAATCTATCTATATATACATATATATCTATATATATATATCAATCTATCTATATGTCAATCAATTTTTTAGTCTCTCTATCTATTTATCTATCTGTCTATCTATCTATCTATCTATATCTTTATATATCCATATATATATATATATATATATATATATATATATATGTCTATCTATCTGTCTAATGTATATTTGTTTATCTATCTATCTGAATATTTCAAGATCTAACTATCTTTCTAAGTGTCTATCTATTTGTCATTATTTATATATATCTATATGAGTTTATGTGTATATGTCTTTTTGTCTATTATTATATCTGAAAAGTTATAAATCTGTTATCTTTATATGTGTCTAACTATATATTTGTTTACCTATGTAATTGTTTATATATATTTCTCTCTATCTATCTTTCATTCTATTAGTCTATTTGTCTATCAGTCTATCTATCTATAAGCCCTTTTGTTTATCTATAATCTATCTATCTATTTGTCTAAATATTTATTTATTTATATGTCTATCGATCTATATATGTATATATGTATATGTTTATTATTCTATCTATCTATCTACCAAATTATAAATTTTTTATCTAGCTGTGTCTAACTATCTATTTGTATAACTATCTAAGTGTCTATTTGTATATCTCTCTATATATCTAATAATATTATTATTTTTCTATCTACCATTCTTTGAGTCTATTAGTCTATAAGTCTATATATTTGTAATTCTATTTTTTTATCTATAATCTTTCTATCTATTTCTCTAAATATCTTTATAAATATCTATCTATGTATCTATCTTTCTTTCTTTCTTCATATCAAACTATCTATCTTGGTATCTATGTAACTATTTGTATATCTGTCTATCTGTATATCTATCTTTTTCTCTTTCTAATTATTTATTTAACTACCTATATATCAATATGTATATCTCTCTATCTAACTATCTATCTACCTACCTATTGGTCTATCTATCTATCCATCAGTCTGTTTATCTATCTATCTATCTATCTTTTTATATGTCTATCTATGTTTTAATCTATCTTTCTGTCTGTCTATTTATATATCTAACAATCTATATATCTGTCTATATGTTTGTCAATCTATGAATCTAATTGTGAAACTATCTATTATATATATATATATCTATCTATTTATCAATATGTCTATCTCTCTACCTATCAATCTATCTATAGATCTATCTATCTATCTATATATCCATTTTCTATCTATCTATCTATCTATCTATATATCTATCTATATATCTATTTGTCTAAAATATTTCTATCGATCAGTCTATCTATCTATATGACTATCTATTTATCTATATATCTATCTATATGTCTGTATATCTATCTATTTATCCATCTATCTATCTATTTATCTATCTTTCTTCCTATATATATATATCCCCATCTATATATTTATCTATCCATCTCTCTATCAATCTATATATCTTTCTATTTATCTATAAGACTATCTATCTATTATCTAGCTATCTATTTGTCTATCTCTTTATATGCCTATATTTCTATTTGTATATCTATATATCTTTTTATATGTTTATCTATTTTTCTTTCTATCTATTTGTTTATAAAACATTTTATATGTCTATCTATCTATCTATTTATTTATATCTTTCTATATGGATATCTATCTATCTAACTATGTGTCTATGTATCTATAAATTTGTCAATCTATCTATTTGTGTATATGTCAACTATCTATCCATCCATCCATCTATCTATCTTTCTATTTATTTATCTATCTATCTTTTTCTATATTTACCTATCTGTCTATTTGCGTATCTATCTATCTATTTATCTATCTATCTTTCTTTCTTTCTATATTTCTATCAATCTACCTATCGATCTATCTATCTATATATCTTTCAATCTTTCTATCTATCTGTCTAGCTATCTATCTATCTATCAACCTATCTATTTGTCTTTCTACCTATCTATCTATTACTCTATTAGTTTATAAGTCTATCTATCTATATGTCAATATGTATATATATATATATATATCTTTTTATATGTTTATCTATTTTTCTTTCTATCTATTTGTTTATAAAACATTTTATCTGTCTATTTATCTATCTATTTATTTATATCCTTCTATATGGATATCTATCTATCTAACTATGTGTCTATGTATCTATAAATTTGTCAATCTATCTATTTGTGTATATGTCAATTATCTATCTATCCATCCATCCATCCATCTATCTTTCTATTTATTTATCTATCTATCTTTTTCTATATTTACCTATCTGTCTATTTACGTATCTATCTATCTATTTATCTATCTATCTATCTTTCTTTCTATATTTCTATCAATCTACCTATCGATCTATCTATCTATATATCTTTCGATCTATCTATCTATCTATATATTTGTCTATCTTTCAATCTTTCTATCTATCTGCCTAGCTATCTATCTACCTATCTACTTGTCTTTCTACCTATCTATCTATTACTCTATTAGTTTATAAGTCTATCTATCTATATGTCAATATGTATATATATCTATTTGTATATATATTTATCTATTTGTCTGTCTTTCTATTTATTTGTCTATTTGTTTATCTACCTATCTATATATCTATCTGTCTATCTATTTGTCTATCTATATATATATCTACATAACAATTTTACTATCTATCTATGTATCTATATATCTATCTATGTGTCTATCTATCTATATGTCTAAATGTCTATCTATCTTTTTGTCTATATTTCTATTTGTCTATTTGTTTATCTATCTATATGTCTATATATCTATTTTACTATCTATTTATCTATGTATCTATTTGCCTATCTATCTATCAATCCATCTATGTGTCTATATATTTATCTATCTGTCTATCTATATATCTATCTATTTGTCTTTTTGTATATCCGTCTATCTATCTATCTAACTATCTGAATATCGACCTATCTACCTGTCTATCTATCTTTTTATTTATATAAATATTGAGCTATCTACCTTTTTATCTATCTATATATCTAACTATCTATTTATTTGTATATCTGTTTATCTACTTATCTACTTTTATCCCTATCTACCTATCTATATGTCTATCTATCTATATATCAATATATCAATCTATATATCTATCTCATTAACTATCTATCTTTCTATATGTCTATCTTGTTTCGGTTCCTGTAATTTTCATTTCATAATTTTGTTGTGGACTAGGAACCAACCAATGATCCAAGTGAATACAATAAAACATTGGACATGGATGTTACTGATTAAAGTGTAGAAAAAATAACTTTTGGATCCAAATGGTTCGGTTGAATCCTAGCACAATCAAGTGTCCATGCCTCTAGCGTTATCCACATAAACTTATCTTTGTTATTTCTTTATTTTTTTATCTCTCCCATAATATAAAACCTTTTATTTTTTTCACATACTTTTCTAAAACGATGTGTCATTTACAAAAAGGATGTTTCATTTATTAAAAGTAAGTGTCGTTTAGTAAAAGGACGTGTCATTAATGACACATATTTTTAAAAGGTTGTGTCATTAAATAAAAGAGAGAAACATGGGCTTAAAATTTGGGTCCATTTTAAAGGTCGAAACTCCAAACATATACTAATTGGACCAAACTCTTTAATTCAATTAGCTTTAGATTTAAAACTAATTTCAAACTTAAGATTAGGCCCAATTTATTTTTATCTATCTAAAATAAAATGAACCTCAAAAATAAATACATTTCATAATGTCTGAGGGGACTTTAAAATCTTATTTTAAATTAACAAGCAATGAGCAGCATTTAGCAAAACTTCATTGGAACCAAAGTGATGAAAATATATTAGATTCGACACATCCTAATTTCTTGACTTATTTTATTGTATGACTTAGTTTTTTTCCATGATATCTAGATTGATATATGTGACACGGATCATGCCATCCTCACATCAATCGATATGTTTTTTAATCTTTGAATAAAGTAACTTAAAAATAATTAAGTTATAATCTCATTTTGATTTATTTGAGCATGACCATGTATTTTAGTAGTCCTATTCAATCAAGGGGCCAACTGATATCATTTCCATTATATAGAAGAGAGAAATTCCATCTACATAAATCACATCTCTATACACAATTTATTATATACTTAGTAAACAACTTTATAACCATCCTAGTTACAGGTAGGATTTATTGAATCTAAAGTATACAACTGCTTATGTAGGGAATTATAGTGAACTCAGGTCAAAGGACAATCCATAATAATAATCACGATGAGAATATGTATGACACTTATTTAACAATCCAAGCAACATTCTCAAAGTAGGTCAGTTCAATTTTTGTTATCTTACATTTACTCATTTGTTAACTTAATATCTCGTATTAGTTAACCTTCGTACTAGTCTAAATGTATTAATATTTTCCTTGAATATTAATACTTGACTTTGGAAAATTTAGAGTAATATTCCTTAGAAAATATCACTCTAGGGCATTATTATAGTAATCTAATATTTGCACAAATCTAAATAAATATAATAATGATAAAATGATGCCTATTTACATAAAAGATATGATACAAAAGTACCAAAAGAATCATCTAATGATTTCCTTTTATGGCAGACTCTAGCATATCTGTCTATGTATTTATCTATCCATTTATCTTTCAATGTGTCAATCTAAAAAACTATTTATCTGTGTATCTATCTATCTGTCTATTTGTCTAACTATCTAAGTATTTAACTATCTAACAATCTATCTATCGATGTGTATAACTATATAACTATCTTTTAATCTATCAGTCTACTTATCTATCTATCAATATAATAATATATCTATCTATTTGTTAATATATTTATCTATCTAATTATTTATATGTATATCTATCTATTTTTATATCTATCTATCTATCTATCTATCTGTCTATCTATCTATCTATCTATTAGACTATTGGTTTGTATATCTTTCTATCTATATATCTATCTGTCAATATGTTTATCTACTTTTTATTAATCTATATATAAATCTATATAACTATCAATCTATCTAGATGTCTATATATCAAACAATATATCAGTCTACGTGTCTATTTGTCTATCTATCTATATGTATATTTGCCTATCTATGTATCTACCTATGTGACTATCTTTGTATTTGCCTATCTATCTTCTGTTTATCTGTGTATCTATCTATATGTCTATGTATCTATCTATCTATATGTCTATATACCTATCAGTCTATCAATCTATTTATCTATTTATCTATTTAAATTTATGTGTATCTATCATATCTATCTATTTATTTATTTATCCACATGTGTATTTATTTATCCACATGTGTATTTATTTATCCACATGTGTATTTATTTATCCACATGTGTATTTATTTATTTATCTATATATACATCTATCTTTATATGTATCTATCTATCTATCCATCTATATTTCTATCTTTCTGTCTATATGTCTATATATTTATATATGTGTGTGTGTGTGTGTTATATCTATGTATTAATCAATCTATCTATCTATATGTCTCTCTATTTATTAGTATATCTATTTGTATATCTATCAATCTATGAGTATATCTATCTATCTATGAGTCTATCTATCTAGCAATCTAAATATCTATCAGTCTACTAGTCTATCTTTCAATTGTCTATCTATGTATCAATCTATTTATCTTACTATCTATTTATATATCTATCTATCTGTCCATCTTTCTATTAGTCTAAATGTCTTTTTGTCTATCTTCATCACTCTCTATATATCTGTCTGTCGATTAGTCTACTTGTCTATTTATCATTCTATTGATCTATTTATATATGTAATTGTCTATCTATCTATTTCTTTATCTATCTATCTAACAATCTATGTATGCTTGTATATATCTATCTTATGTCTATATGTCTATATGTCTATCTATCTATTTATCTATCTATCTACCTATCTAATTGTCTATTAGTCTATTTGTGTATCTATATATCTATATATCAATTTATATATCTATCTTTCCATCTATTTATCTATCTATTGAGTTATTTATCTATCTATTCATCTATCTGTCAATATGTATATCTATCAATCTTTCATTCTGACGATCTACATATCTTTTTATTAGCATATATACTTATCTAACTATTTGTCTATCTATCTATCTATCCTTCTATCTTTATATCTATATATTTGTCTATTTATCTATCTATCTATCTATCAATCTATCTGTCCGTCTATCTATCTATCTATCTATTTGTCTATCTAAATATGTTTCTATCTATCTATCTATCTAACTCTTTATGTGATTATGTGTGTAACAGTCTATCTATCCCTCAACCTATCAATCTTTCTATCTCTCTATATTTTTATATTTCTAATTATTTATCTAACTACCGATATATATCTATTTCTATATATCTGTTTATCTATCTATATTCTTATCTATTTATCTATATATTTGTCTAACTATCTATCTATCTATCCATTTATTTGTATATATGTCAATTTTTGTATCTATCCATCTATCTATCTAAAAAAATATTTATCTATCTATCTACCTTTCTATCTATATATCTATCTAATTAACTATCTATCTATGTCTCTATATGTTTATCTTCCTCTCTGCCAATATAATGATTTCTATCATTCTATCTCTATATTTGGTTTTATATCTATCTGATGATCTATCTATATATCTATCTAGCTATCTATCTATTTGTCCATGTATTTATCTGCTTATATATTTTTCTATCTATCTATATATCTGTCTGTCTATCTACCTATCTGTCTATCTATCGATCTATCTATCTATTAATCTTTTTATCTATATTTTTATCTGTCTATATAACTTTCTATCTATTTATTTATCTATGTAAATATCTATCTAATTGTATATATATCTTTTGATCTATATATATATATATCTATTTAATTTTCTATCTTTCTATCTATTTATCTATCTATGAAAATGTTTATCTATTTAACTATCTAACTATCTATGTGTTTATCAATCTATTTATCTATCTATCCTTCTATGTGTCTATCTATATATATTTATCTATCTATTTGTCTATCTATCTATATGTCTATCTTACTATATGTATATATGTGTTTATGTCATATATGTCTAACTATCTATCTGTCTATCTTTTTATATATTTGTCTATCTATCTTTCTATCTGTCTATATGTCTATCTATTTAACTATCCATCTTTATAGCTATCTATCTAAGTGTCAATTTGTCAAAAATCAATAAATATCTATCTATATATCTATATATATAGCTGTCTATCTGTTTATCATTCTATCTAACTTTTTATGTATATGTCTATGTGTCTATTTATCTATCTATTTAACTATCTTTCTATATATGTATCTATCTATTTGTCTATTTGTCTATCTATCTAACTACCTATTTGTTTAACTATCAATCACTCTTTCAATCTAACTATTTGTCTATCTGCCTTTCTACCAATGTGCTTATCTATCTATCTATATGTTTATTTTCATATCTGTCTATATGTCTATTTATCTATCATTCTAATTTTCAATAAATCAATCTATCTGTCTATGTATCTATCTAAATATCAATATATCTATCTCACTATTTGTCTACATGTCTATTTTTGTTTGTATCTATCGATCTTCATGTCAATAGGTTTATCTATGTATTTTTCTATTTGTCTATCAGTCTATCTATCTATTTGTCTAAATATTATCTTTCTTTTTTGTATGTCTATCTATCTGTATATCTATCTAAATGTATATCTATCTATTTATATATGTATCTATCTGTATATCTCTATATATCTCTATCTATTTATTTATCTATATACAAATTTATATATCTTTTTATCTATCTATTTGAATAGATATCTAGCGATATATCTTTTTATCTATCTTTATATCTTTTTGTCTATCTAATTGTCTATCTGTTTATCTTTAAATATTAGTCTATCTATATGTCTATCTATCTATCTATCAGTCTATCCTTCTTTTAGTCTATATGTCTATTTGTCTATTTCTCCATTATCTAACTATTTTCAAAGTATCTATTTATCTTTCTATCTTTTTATCTACCAATTTGAGTTTCTATCTATTTATCTATCTATCTATCTATCAGTCTATCATTCTATTAGTATATATGTCTATTTGTCTATTTGTCCATTATCTAACTATTTTCAAAGTATCTATGTATCTTTCTATCTTTTTATCTACCTATTTGAGTTTCTATCTATCTAACTATCTAACTAACTATCTATCTCTCTACCTGTCTATCCACCTATTTTCCTATGTCACTATTTTTATATTTATCTATCTATCTATCAATTTAAATATCTATCTTTCTATCATCTTTGAATCTATCTATCTATTTATTTGTCTATCTGACTATCAATCTATATGTCTATCAATTGATCAGTCAATCTATGTATCAATATATCTATCTATTAGTCTACTAGACTATTAGTTTATTACTGTATTAGTCTATCAGTCTATTAGTCTATCTATCTATCTAATTAATTATCTATCTTTCTATCTTTCTATATGTCTATTTATATATTTGTCTATATATATATATGTGTGTGTGTGTGCGTGTGTGTGTGTGTCTATCTATTTATCTATCTTTCTATCTATCTGTTTGTCAGTATATCTATCTATCAATATGTCTATCTATCTATCTATCTATCTATCTTTCTATATGTTTATCTATTTATCTGTCTATCTATCTTTCTATCTATCTGTCTATATGTCAATCTATCAAATTTTCAAAATGTTTACATGTCTTTCTTTCTATCTATCTATTGAAATATCTAAATATCTATCTTGCTATCTATGTATATTTCTAACAACATTTCTAACATTTACTATAACATTCAATCTCACAATCTATCTATTTATATATCCATCTATCCAATTATCTATCTATCTATTTATATGTATATCTATTTATATATCTCTCTATCTGTCTATCTATTTATCTCTATCTATTTTTATCTATCTATCATTTTGTATGTCTATCATACTATTAATCTATTTGTTTATCTATTTATCTATCTATCAATCTTTCTATCTTTCTATTTGTTTATCTTTATATTTGTCTATGTATCTATCTATTTCTGTATCTATATATTTGTGATTTTCTATTTCTATCTATCAGTCTATATATATATATATATATATTTCAATATCTGTATCTATGATTTATCTCTATATTTATCTGTCCATCTTTATATCTATCTACCAATATATTTTTTAAATGTTTATATGTCTAGATATTTATTTATCTAACTTTTGAACTATCTATCTTTTTATCTATTTATCTATATAACAATCTAACTATTTTTTTTCTATTAGTCTATCAATCAATCAATATATCTGTCTATCTATATATCTTTCTATAAATCAATAACTTTATATGTCTATCTATCTATCATTATATCTATCTTTGATTTATCTATCTATCTATCTATTTATCTTTATATCTATCTGTCTATATTTCTGTCAATCTGTTAATCTATCTATTTATTTATTTATTTATCTGACTATTTGTCTACTTATCTATCTAAATATAAATGTATCTGTCTATGTATTTATCTAATTATCAATCTGTCAAAGTATATATCTATCTATTTGTCTAACTATATATATGCATATTTGTTAACCTATCTATCTATCTTACTATCTGCCTAACTAGCTACTATTTATATAATTATATATGTATCTATCTATTTATCTAACTATCTAAGTATCTAACTTTTAATATGCCTAAATATCTATCTTTCTATCTAACTATCTATATCTCTATCTATCTAATTGTCTTTTTATCTATCAATCTATTTATCTATATGTCTAATTATTAATCTATCTATTTATGTATCTATCTATTTGTTTATCTATATACCTATCTATTTATCTATCTATTTATCTATCTATTTGTCTATCTAGCTATCTTTTATCTATCTATCTATCTGTTTATGTATCTATCTATCCATCTATCTATTAAAATGACCATGTATCTACATATCTGCTTATCTATTTATCTTTCAATCTTTCAATCTGAATATATGTATATCTACCTATATTCTGATCTATCGATCTGTCTATCGATCTATATTTTGTCTATATTTATATCTATCTATCTATCTATCTATCTATCTTGTTATATCTTTATCTAAATATGTGTGTATATATCTATTTTTTATCTGGATTTCTTTATATCTCCTTATCTGTCTTTGTATATATCTATTTATTTGTATAACTATCTATATGACTATTTGTTAATCTATCTATCTGTCTATCTATCTATTTATATAATGGGTTATTATATATCTATTTATATATCTACCATTCTATTTATCTAACTATTTAATTATCTATCTATTTATTTTCCTAACTATCAATCTATCTATCTCTCTAACTATTTAATTAATTTTTATCAATCAATCAATCTGTCTAAATGTAAATATGTCTATCTATGTATCAATATATTTGTTTATCTATATTCTATATATCGATCTATTTGTATATTTAGCTAACTGTTTATCTACTTAATTGTCTATCTAACTATCTATCTATCCGTTTATTTTTCTATCTATCTATCTATCTATCTACAAATCTACTTATCTATCTATCTTTCTATATCTTTATCTGACTATTTGCCTATCTATCAATATTTCTATATGACTATTTGATTATCTATCTATCTTTCTGCCTATCTTTCTATCTATCGATATATCTATCTATATATGTATCTATATATGTATCAATCAATCTATATATCTATCTTTCTATCTATCTAAAAATATATGTGTGTATCTATATATTTTTTTATCTACCTATCTTCTAATTTCTATCTATTTGTTTATCTATCTATCTGACTATTTGTCTATCTATATATCTTACTATGTGACTATTTGTGTGACTGTCTATTTATTTTTTGTTTATCTGACTATTTGTCAATCTATTTATCTTACTATGTGACTATTTGTGTGGCTGTCTATTTATTTTTTGTTTATCTATCAATTTGTCTATCTATCAATCTGTCTATCCGTAAATCTATATATCTATCTTTCTATATATATATATATATATATGTCTATCTATCTATATATTTAAGGTGGAAGGCTCGTGAACATGGAGAAGGCTTGATGCACAACAAATTTTTCCTATAAATGAATATGATGAATATTTTAACTCTTGAACTTCAATCAAGTTAATTGAACTTTTATTATTATCTTTTTTATTTAGTTGTATGTTGGCTATTTTAGATGAATATTTCTTTAATTCCCGAACATAATTTTGAGGCTCGTAAGTTAAACGAGCCGAGCCTGAGCACCCTTAAACTCAGGTCGTCAGCTCATAAATAGGCTCGTGAACAGGCTCATGAATAGGCTTGTGAGCAAGCTCGTTAACCAGGCTCGTGAACAAGCTCGTGAACCAAGTTCGTAAACAAGCTCTTAAGTTAAACGAGCCGAGCCCAAGCATCCTTAAACTCGGCTCGTCAGCTCGTAAACAGGCTCGTGAACAAGCTCGAGCCTACTCCTTTTAAACCAAGCCGAGCCGAGCCTGCCTAATACCCAGCTCGACTCGGCTCGGTTACACTTCTAGTGGCGAGACATTCCTATACCTATACAGCTTACCTTGGTCCATTGGTTTTTGCTGGCTATCTTTGATTATTTCTTCACATCTGGCTCATCCCAATAATTAAGCCACTTGGGCCACTCATCCTCTGGTATAAAATTAGGCCTATCTTTTAGAATCTTTAATTTATGGACAAAATCTCAGTACCATTCAGTTGCTTTGCTCTCCCCCAATTACTTTATCTATCCATCAAATTTGTGGTCCAATGCGTACTGATTCTATATATAGAAAATTCATAAAATAACTATATTAATAACAAGGACATAATTATTTAATGCTTGAATAATAACCAACAATATAATTAACTAATTAGATAATTAATTTTCCATGCTTTTGTTTATTTGTTTTTACCTAAAAGGCATTAGAGTTAGACTCACTTGGTGGTTCAAAAACTTTCTTCCATGAGAGAATGCTTTAGAATAAACAATTTTCTTGAAAGACATTGTAATTATAGCTGAACACTTATGAGATAAAATGAAACGATAAAAATAAAAAAAAATAACTTTGAAAATAAGCAAATCATAACTATATTTAAAAATAAAACCACTAATAAGAACATAATAATTTTTAATTCAAGTAATATTTATATATTTCTTATGCATCTCATCCACAATCTCTATTACTAATATAGCACTACATGTAGAGGAAGGCACAACATTTGATGATGTCGATGGTACTGTAAATGGGAGAACTATTGGTGTAAAATGTGGTGTAGAAAATGGTGATGGATCAAAAGTATGTGCAAGAGGGATAATGGGTGGTGGCCTTATATCTGATAAAGGTGATGGTAAAGGTGTCAATGATGGTGATTGTGATGTTGATGTTGAAGTTTGGATATGGTGGGTATGAGATGGCACTGACTATATAACAGGATGTAAAATACTAGATGAATTTCATCTATTTATGCATCCACGTCCACGTCCACCTCCACCACATCCACGTCCTTTAGGCACCAACCATGTACAAAAAATAAAAACATAGAACAAATAATAAAGATATAATGAACATTAGTAATGGATTTTCAACAAACTTTAGAAAATGTTTGAAACTATAATATTCTAATACAATTTTGACAATTTAATTATCGTCACTATCATCCTCTAATGGATCTTCAGACATTTCATCTGATTCAGATGGAAGTTCCAACTCATCTTTAGATAGAAAATAATCATCTTCAATTTTTATTAGGCCACACCTTGAGTCACATAAGTTTTATGGATCTTCATCTACATGCACATGCTCAATATTATTTATGCCATCTTTTTGAAATACTAATTCAACAGCTAAGTCTGCACTTCTTTGTTGAGATGTTGGTACTTCAAAATTTGATGAGCTTTAATTTTGCAAATAGCCAACCAATCACTCTTATCATGAGATAAACTTGGATATGTATAATAATATACTCGAGTGGCTTGAACTACCATAATACATGGTTCATATTGATTAAATTTGCATTTATGGTTAAGATCCACTAGCTTATAATCCAAATGAATCTATGTACTCAAATTTCATGAAGGATCAAACAACTCGCATCTTAAAAAAACAATCATGTTATTTTTTAGTCTAGGATACTCCAACTTAATAATATCTGTGAGTTGACCATAGTGATCAATTTCATCTACACTATAACTTGAGCCTTTAATGAATATACCACTATTCATAGTTTGTTTAGAAGAACCATGTCCTATTGTGTGAAATTTATATTTATTGATAAAATACTTAGGATAAGTTGTCACATATCTAAATGAACTATTACTTAGATTTTGTATGAATATGCTCGTATCTCCATTTGAAGGATCATTTGTCTATTGCATAATTCAAAAATTATGTTAAATACTAAAAGATACTAATAAATCAAAAAAATGAAAAAATTAAAGCTTAAAAATTCTCACATAGTTCTTGAACCAATTCGCAAATTTTATTTCTAGAATAGAATCGACCTCATGGCTGGAAATGGTTGGTTGCCTAAGTTTTAACTGCTCGACATAAATACTACACAAATAAAAACAGAGGAAGAATAATGGATATCAAATTTTAATTATTCTTATTCGGGACAAAATTAAAAAATGATTAAACCTTCGATCATTTTGGCTATGCATACTCAATAAATGGTCCAACCTCTTCGCAATTAAGTAAAACATAGCTCTGGGTTGCGTTGTACTCTTCATATATCATACATCCTTTCTTTGCTTTTCCAAATGCTCATCCAGTGTGCTTGAAAATAGATAGCTTATCTACAGATTCATATTCTACCAACACACAACCTTCATCATTCCTATGCATATTTCTATTCTTTGTATTGACATGATTCTCAAAATAATAAGAACAAAAAGATGATGCTTCTTCTACTAAATATGCATTACAAATTGATCCTTCAACTTTTGCATTGTTTCTAATATTCAGTTTCAACTTACGAAGATACCTACAACCATTATGCTAGGTTTCAATTTAATCAAATAAATATTTTAATTTATGCTTGAAATAATAAAACATAGTTACTTATATTTATTTACCTTTCAAAAGGATACATCCACCTATATTGCACTAGGCTGGAAATCCTTGCTTCATATGCTAAATGGACTAGTAAATGCTCCATTGAGTCATACAAGCTTAGTGGGAATATCCATTCAAGCTTACAAAGAATGAAAGGAATGTTATTATCTAGTCTCACCATATCATCTATTTTGATTGTGGTTGCAGTTAGATGTTTGAAGAAGAAACTAAGTTATGTAAGGACCTTCCAAACACTTAGGGGAAGTATTTCACACAAAGCAATTGGTATTAATCTCTACATAAATACATGATAGTCATGACTTTTCATTCCAAATAACATAATATTCTTCATATCCACACATCTACACATATTTGACACATATCCATCAGAGAATTTCAAATTTTTAACTCGTTCACACAATGTCTGTCTTGCCTTCTTATCAAGTGTGTAACAAGCTTTACAGTATTTTCTTGTAGCCTCATTCTATTACAATTCAGGATACCGATAGTAATCATTCAACTCTTATCTTTATTTTAAAGTATCTTTTGTTTTTCCATCTACATTAAGGATAGTGTTTAAAACATTGTCAAATACATTTTTTCGATATGCATTATATCAAAGTTATGATAAATTAAATTGGACTTCCAATAGGGCAAGTCCCAAAAATTACTTTGTTTTCTCCAGCCAAATATTTTGCATATTGGTCCATTAGTTCCAATAGCATCAATTTCAGTTATCTTTTTCAGACCCAAACTTTGAATCTCTATCAATATATCATGTGGGATGAACAACTAGTGCAACTGTCATCACTATTTGTTTTTTGGAAATACAGTTCTATTTTTGTGGAATGGATGCTTTGTAGGTAGAAACTTATGATGGTTATCAAACCATGAATGTTTGCCACTGAATATGAGGGTAAATGCATCACACTTTTTCATGAAATACGGCCATACAAATTGTACTACAGTACTTCTACCAGTAAACAATGAATATATAGAAAAATCACTTACCTTACACATAAGGGCCACCCGCATAATAAAATTTTCCTTCTTTGAGATGTCATATGTATTCATGCCAACATCTCACAAATTATTTAACTCTACTATAAGATGCTATAAGAAAATATCCAACATGTCTTTTAGATTTTTTGTCCCTTGAACCAATATTGACATAAACATATATTGCTCCTTCATACACAACCATGAAGGAAAATTATAATGTGTCACTTTCATTGGCCATGTTGAATACTATTGTCTAGATTGGCCAAATGGCTGAAAATCATCAGTGTAGAGACCCAATCTCACATTTTGACTTTCAAATGCAAAATCTTGATATATATGATTAAAATGCTTCTAAGAAAGTGAATCTGATAGATGATGCGTCACCCCTTCTTCAAACTCATGCTCAAAATACCACCTCATATTATGCGATGTAGCATTTGATGCATATAGTCTTTATAATCGAGGAATTAAAGAAAAGTAATATATCTTCTTAAATGAAACTTTCATCTTTTGTCACATATCTACAACACGAGAGGTGCCTTCTTAAATCAAGGATGATCACAAAACTTACATTTAATTAAATCACTATCACCACCCCAATATAACATACATCCATTTAAACAATAATTAATTTTTTCCACTGGTAGACCGATACCTCGTAGTAACTTCTTAGTGCTGTAAAAGTTATTAGTGACCAAATTATTATCCAGAACAATCTCATTAATTAGTTCTGTCACCTAATCAAATAATTTCTTAGACATATGATTTTCTGACTTCATGCGTGTAAGTCCAGCCACAAGTGACAATTACGAATGTGTTTTAAAACTAGGACAAAACTCATTATCTACAGCTTTAAGCATATCATATAATTTTTGAGCTTCAGGATTAGGTGGTGCATCCATGTAATCCATATTGAAGTCATCACCAGTAGCTTCCATGACCATTCTATGATATGTTTTTGATGTTTCTTTATTACTTACATACGATTCAGTACCCTTATTTTTGTAAATGTTCAGAGCCTTTGTTCTTCCTCATGATAAATCTAATCAAAATAATTTGGTACAAAGCCATATTTAGGCACATGGTATCTAATAATGTTTACATCATGAAAAGTCATATTTTGACACTTGTAGTTATTACACGGACACTTAATTTTCTCCATCCATCCATCTCGATTAACGACATGCAAAGTTGATGAAAGTTTCTAACCCACTCAAAAAATCTTTATTAAAAATTCCATGCTTAAACCATTTGTACATTCACTAATGATCTTAAATCAATTTTCCTTGTTAGATTTGCAAAGAATAATGCTCAATCATAATTCTAAATGAAACATACAATGACTTCAAATTATACTAATAATTAGATAAAATAACTTATAGATGAATATGCAAATATAATTTATCATGAATATCTAGGCTATGCATTTGGAGAATATACATGAAGAAACATAGCAAATGTTAGCACGCTAAAGATTAAAAGATACAATTCTATTACTAGATAAAGGGAGCAAACCACGTGAAAGGACAAGAAAGGGAAGCAAAAAAATAAAGAAATTGAATGTTTAAAGGAGTAAGCTTCTCATTTCTCAATGAAGATCAAAGGCCAAAATTTTTATTGTAATTCAACTCAATCTTTGAATATAAAATTAAATAGGAAATAAAAAAATTAATGGAATGAAGATCCAATTCCAATAACTCTTATAAAATTAATTAATGAAGAAATAAATCATGAACAAAAACATATTTGGACTATAAAACATATCATACAAAGTATTCAACTAGAAAATATAGATGTGAACCAAGTTATAATTACAGATTTCTAGCATTACATATATGGATTGATTAGAGATATAAACAAGTGAAGACATTATCATTAACATAATTTGTGTAAAACTACAATTAAAATATAGTTTGGTAAAGAAAACTTACATACACATCAATTAATACCTAATCAATACGAAGGATGGAAACTTTTAATTTAGCAAAAATTATGGATATGGGAATCACTTATATATTTTTCCTAATTAGATATTTTTTAAAAAGGCTAAATTTGGGCTAGAGTAACCCGAGATGGCTATTTTTCACAATGCCCAAATAGTTAATGAGTAAATTAACCAAATGGCCCCGTCACTTTTTTAAAAGCCTCTAAAATAGGTTAATTAATTTCATCAAACAATTACATAGCTATAATTGCAAATAACTTAAAAAATATTTTAATAAACTCATATTATAATTTTACACCTAAACAAAATGTTGCAAATATATAAAGAGAAAAAATAACATGATACACATAAATACAAACAAAAAACTATACATACATGTGTGTGTGTGTGTGTGTGTATCATATATCAAAAGTATAATCATCTGCACAAAAAATTATATTAACATAAGCTAAATCTAAAATAGCTGAAAAGAAAAAAAGATAAAAGGAAAACATATGCTATATTAAGAGTATCATATATCAAGAGTATTATAATATGCATTAATGATAATTTTTTATTTTCGTTTATCATTAATTTTTTACTGCTAAATGTTGTATTTATCAAAAAATATACTACTAGAATAACATTAAATCTAAAATATCACACTAATATTAAAGATATTTTTCATATTGGAATTTATGATCCATTAAACTATTTTAATTAAAAACATTACTTTGATATATTGATTCTTAGTAATAATATTAGAATCAAGATTAGATCATAGTCAAATTGGTGAAAATCATTATTAAAAAACGTGTTTCATCTTGTTTGATTTTTTGTTTTTATTTAATTGTACAATATTTTTTTCAACATTTTTAATTTTTTGTATGTGTGACAAAAAAATTGAAAATTTATTTTTGTAAATAAGTATTTTAGTACACATGTTTCATTGTAAAGAAAAAAAAATGTGGATGTAAAGTAAACATAGACTACTCTAAATAAACAACTTCACACTCATCACACATCTACTACTTTGGATATATATACTATATGCACATTTTTTTTAAAAAATGAATGGTTACTCTATTACTAATCAAATTATCAATCATATTACTCATGTGAACATTATATAATGATGCAATAATAACTTATTATAAATGTATACACAAAATAAGACACCATGCATGGCTAGTGTTCTTAGAGAATGTATGGTATCTTGCCCTTCTTTGAATTTTAAAAATTACAGTACCTTACTCTTCTTCTCATCTTGTTAGTATTTTCTTCATCTTCTTTTACTATTCTTCTTCGAATTTAAGAGCTAGCACACTTTTTGTTGAATAGAAATTGATTAAACATTAAAAAAAATAATCATTAAAAGAAAAAAGCTTACACTTCTAATTTAATGTTAACACACAAGAACTTAACAAAAAAGTACCATTTAGATCACTGCCAATTTTAAATTTGTAAAACTCATTACTAATTTTCAATAAATTATAATGAAAATAAACAAATAAAACACAGAGAGAGAGAGAGAGAGAGAGACAAATGTTCTTTGTTTGATACGTCGAGACGGTAATGCGGGCGGAGAGACGGGTCACATACGAAAAAAATTAGAAACGAAATTATTTTATATTAAACCATAAATTGTATTATTTCATAAATAAATATATTTATGGTTAATAGTTAAATAAATTGGTAAGGTTATTTTTTATAATATTATTTATAAAATAATAAAATATATTTTAAAAATAAAAAAAAATTATGGTTATAGCAATAGAAAAATAAATAACTAATATTACTAATAACCATAAAAATTATTTATAGTTAATTAAATTTTCATATTACTTTATTTATTAAAAAACATATTATTTCATATAAGTTTTGATAAATTATATAAATGTATTATAAATCATCTAAATTAAAAAAAATAAATAACCAAGTAAATAATGCATAAGTGACATATCAATAATATTCAAACAACTAATAAAATATCTAACCTTAAAAAAAATTATAATTTAACATTATTCAAAAAAATAAAAATAAAATTTAATTACTTAAAAATATAATTCATTAAAGTAAGATGAAAATAAATGCATTAATAAAAAAGAGACAAGAATAACCAAATTTGAACTTGTATATTACTATAACTAATGATTATCAACTTGTATATTTACATAAAAATATCTCTCTATGATATATCATTTCTTCATATAATATATACATTATAGAGATAATCTCTTTTGTATGCACACAAGCATCATATTGCATTTCACTATTATCTTAGTTGCACATTTATATTAAAGTATAAACTTTTATATAAATGGAATATTATTATATAAATATACAAGTGTTTAGATATAATCTTGTGTATAAAATATTTTTATAAATGTTACATATATATAAATTTATATATGTAACACTTTTATAAATATTATATAGTATATATATCACATTTATATAAACATTATAACTATTATATATTTATATAATATTTATATGTTATATAAATGTTTACAAATATGTAAAACATTTTATATGTTATATAAATGTAATATAAAAAATTATATCAAATGATAGTTTTATGTAAATGTTGTATAAATATTTATAAATATTTATACATGTGTATAAATATTTATATATAACATTATATATTTATATAAACATATCAATGTTTATATATAATATAATACGTTTATATATATTAAAGTATAAACATTTCTATATAATATCATACGATTATATAAATATATAAAAGTTTATATATAATGTTATCTGTTTATAATATTTTTGGAGACAATCAAAATAGAATCCATAAACATTGAGTTTGTTTTTTCTTAAGTTATAGAAGCAAAAAACATTAAGCATAATTTGTTTTTCTTAAGTTAAAGAAGCAGAAAACATTATGCATATATTTACTATTTGAAATCCATAAATCCCTAAAAAATTAAATAGTAAAAGAACAAAGTTTACACTAACCATTTGTTGTTTCATTAATGGGGGAGAGTCAACATCATATAAATGATGTGAAAATAGAAGAAAGAAGAAGAAAAATTGGGGGAAAATTAAAAAAAACATTAAAACAACATATTCCGTATAAATCAAACTCCACTAGTGGTTATCAAATTGACAGTGACAGAGAAATGTATATAATATTCTGAAGGAGAAGTGCAATGATAATCTTACCTGTTAACAAGAAGAGGTAGAATTTGTTGGTTTCTGCCATAATCCTATTTTGCTTCTCCTCTCTTCCTCTTTCGAAAGTTAGAAAAAATATTTCAAGTGCTCGAATGACTTAGTGTTTTTTTATCACGGAAACTATAAATAAAAATATAGATGTAAATTATAGAAAAAAAAGACAAATATATAAAAGTAAACTCAAATTATAAAAATAAATAATTTAAATAATTTAAATAATTTAAATAACAAGATGAAGTAGATTTTTATTTAAAAATAAATGATATTATTTCATAAATAAATAAAATGATATTATATTATAATAAAGTATTTCATATATATATATATATATATATAATGGTTATAAATTTTAAGAATTCAAATAAATTATTATCAATATAATATGAAATAATTATAAAGGCATAAAATTTCATATTATTTGATATAATTTATAATTTATAAAATTCCAAAAATTACTTAAAGTGAGAAGATCAATAAAAAAAGTTATATTTATTATTGTAATACATATTGAATATAATAAGTTAATAGTAAAGATCTTACTCAATTGATTAATTCTTATATATTTTAGTAGGGACAAAAAATAAAACTTGAATTCAAATAAACTTAGGGTTAGTTTGATATTACTTTTCAAAAGTATTTATAGGGCTAAAAATAAATATAAGTATTTTTAGGACAAAAAATTTCATTAGTAATATTTTAAATAACTCTTTTTAAATCCTAAAAAATTACTTAGTATTCTTTTAATAACCACACTAAGATATTTATTTTTAAAATCATCAAAAATTCTTTGAAGTAATTAAAACATATATGTATTTATCGTTAAATATCAATTTATTTACTTTTAAAATTTTTGAAAAATTTGAAATTTTTTTATAATTAAAAAATTTCAAACCTTTTTATAAATATATTTTTTAAAGGATTCCTATAATTATAAAAATATATTTTTTAACTTTAAATAATTTAAATATTTACTTGTTTATTTGTTAATTTAGAAATTTATATAAATTTTTTTATTTAATCATATAATTAATTATATTAGATTTTTTTTAGTAGTAATTTTTATGTAAGTTCATTTATTAATTAAAATATCTTTAAAAATGATTATAATTAAATAATTAATTATTTAATGTTTTATTAATACAAATATTTAAATATCAATATTCAATATTTCAGAAAAATAATTTGTATAATTTTTTTAAAATTTTATAATCATAAAAATAATTATGTCTTTATTAATATAATGTTTTATTCATATTTATATATATTTGAAATTATTTTTTTAAAATATCCTATTTTTATAATTATATGAGGAAAATGTATCTTTCAAGGATCACTCATCCATATACCAAGGCATACTTTTAATATACAAAATTACTTAAAATATAAAAACAAAAAATATAAAAAAATTTAAATCATTAAAAAAATAGTGACAAAAATTATCTATAGCCCAAATAGCTAGGGAAAAATTGCTAGCTAAATGCATATATTTTGTAAATATTATCATTTAAGAAATAATCGCATGCAATTAAATTAATCTTAAAAAAAATTTCAGAATATTATTTAGCGAGTGATTTTGTTTTGAACTAATTAGCTAGGGAAAATCCATTTCTAATGTCATTCCAAAAATGACAGCCATTCTTTGCATGAAAATTTACGATAACATTAGCTAGAGACAATTTTCAATCGAAAATTTCAATCTCTAATCCCTTGGAAATTTATATCTCAATGTAAAATCAAACAACTCTTGTTATTCCTTAGCTAATCCATGGCTAATTAGCTAGGGATTATTTAAATAGCTAAATTTCCGTCTATCTAAGTATCTATCTATCAATCGATCTATCTATATATTTGACTGTTAATCTCTCTATGTATCTATCTATCAATATGGCTGTCTATCTAGTTGTCTATATATCTATATATCTATTCAGCTATCTATGTATTTATTTATCAATCTATCTATCTATAAATCTTTCTTTCTTTTTATCTTTCTATCTAACTATTTATCAATCAATCAATCTATCGCTTTATCTAATTATCTATATGTTTATCTGCCTATCTGACTACCTATCTATTTATCTATATATCTAGCTTTCTCTCTATCTATATATCTATCTATTTGTCTATAAATCAAAATATCTTTTTGTTTATCTATCTATCTTTCTTTCTTTCTATTTTTCTATCTATCTAAATATCTCTATATCTATCTATCTATCTATCTATATATCTACCTAATTATACGTTTGTCTCTCTATTTATCTATCTATCTCTATATCAATCAATCTATCTATCTATAAATCTATCTATCTAACTATATATCTATATAAGTATCAATCTATATGATTATCTTTCTATCTATCTATTTAACTATTTATCAATCAATCAATCTATGTATCTATCTACCTGTCTATCTTTGAATCTATCTATCTATCAATGTGACTGCCTATTTATCTTTCAATCTATGTTTATATCTATCTATCAATCTATCTATCTAATAATATATATGTCAATATGTGAGTTTATCTATCTATAAATCTTTCAATGTAAATAAATAAATAAATAAACATTTATATATATATATTGTCTATCTGTATATATATATATATATCAAAATATTTATATATATCAATATATTTATATATCTATTTGTCTATCTGTATATCTGTCTATGTGTCTATCTCTCTATATGTATTTATATATAGTTGTCTATATATATATATATATATCTCTCTATCAATCTATCTAATTATGTATCTAGCTATCAATCAATCAATCTAATTATGGACCTATCTATCCATCTATCTATATATCTACCTATCTCTATATATATCTATCTATCTATTTGTCTATCTATCTATCTATATATCTATATTTCAATCATTCTATCTATGTATATATCTCATTATTTGTTCATTTGTCTATTAAACTATGTGTCTATATTCTATTTGTCTATCTGTCTATCTTACTATCTATCTATAAATCTATCTTGCTAACAGTATAACTGCCTATCTATCTATCTATCTATCTGTCTGTATATCAGTATAACTATCTATCTTTTTATCTAACTATTTATCTATTAGTTTATCTTCTATTTGTCTATCAGTTTAACTATATATCTTTCTAAGAATATATTAGTCTATCTATCTATCTATCTATCTATCTATCTTTTATCTATATGTCTCTCTTTTTCTATCTATCTATCGATCTTTCTATATATCTATATATCTATCTATCTCTATATCTCTCTAACTAATAATCTTTTTTCCTTTATATATATATGTGTCTATCTGTCTACTTTATATATTTTTGTTAATATAGATCTATCTATTAAACTATTTGACAATATATTATCTATCTATCAATCTATATATCTATCTTTGTATCTATCAATTTGTCTATTTGTGTATCTATCTATTTATTGATCTATCTGGATATCTATCAATTTATCGATTTATTTGTATATCTAACTATATGTATGTCTGCCTATTAATATGTTTATCTATCTACCTATATGTTTGTCATTGTATCAATCATTTTATTTATGTATTTATCTATCTATCTATTTATCTATCTACTTGTCTATCTGGATATCTATCTATCTATGTATATATATATCTATCATTTTATATATCTATATATCTATCAATCTATATATATCTATTTATCTACTTATCTATCGATCAATTTATGTAAAAATCTATTTATCTATATATCTATGTATCTATATTTCTATCAAACTATCTATCTATCTATCTACCTATCTATCTACCTATATATATAGATATGTCTATCTAGGTGTCTATATATCTATATATCTATATATCTATATATCTATATATCTATCTATCTATGTTTCTATTTATCTATCAATCAATCAATCAATCTAAATAAATAAATATATCTCTATCTAATTATCTATCTATCTATCTAATTATCTATTTGATTATTTGTCTATCTATCTTTCTGTCTATATAACTATCTCTTTATTTTTCTATCTATCAATCTATCTATTTATCAGTTATTCGCTGGTCTATCTAATTATCTATCGATCAATCAATCAATCAATCAATCTATTTATTTATCTATTTATCTCTCTATTAAAATATCTATCTATCAATCTATATAATTATCTATCCGTGTGTCTATGTATCTGTCAATCAATCAATCAATCTATCTATCTATATTTTAATCTTTCTATCTATATATTTATCTTTCTATCTTTTTATATATCTATCTATCTAAATGTTTGTCTGTCTATCTATCTGTCTATTTATCTATCAATCTATATATTTGTCTATCTAGTTGTCTATCTATCTATCTATCTATCTTTTTTTATCAATCTTTATTTCTATTTATTTATCTTTCTATCTATTTATCTCTTTAATTTCCTATCTATCTATCTAAGTATCTATCTATTTATTTATCTATCTTACTATCTATTTATTTGTATATATCTATTTATCTGTCTGTCTGTCTATCTAGCTTTTTATATATCAATATATCATTATATCTATCTATCTAATTATATATATATATATTTATCAATCAATATATCAACTTACAAATTTATTTTTATATCTATTTCTTTATATATCTATTTAGTATCTATCTATATATGTTTCTATATGTATATCTAACTATTCATCCATCCATCCATCTATCTATCTATCTATCTATCTTTCTTTCTATCTATCTATCTATCTATCTATCTATCCTTCAAACTATTCATCTATCTATATAATAGTCTATCTATCCATCCATCTATCTATCTATCTATCTACCTATTTATCTACCTATCTATCTTCCTATCTATCTACCTATCTATCTATGTATCTATCTATATATTTATCTATCTATCTGTCTATTTACATATCTATCTATCTATCAAACTATCTATGTATCTTTCTACCTATAAATCTATCTACCTATCTACCTATCTACATATCTATCTATCTATATCTCAACGTGTCTATGTGTCTATATGTGTGTATATCTAGTCATCTATATTCCTATATATTATATATATATCTATGTTCTATCTAACTAACTAACTATCTATCTATATTTCTTTTATTTTTTATTTCTTTTATCTATATATTTATCTTTCTATCTTTTTATATATCTCTCTATCTAATGTTTGTCTGTCTATTTATCTATCTATCTATATATTTGTCTATCTAGTTGTCTATCTATCTATCTATCTATCCTTTTTATCAATCTTTATTTCTATTTATCTATCTTTCTATCTATTTATCTCTTTAATTTCCTATCTATCTATCTAAGTATCTATCTATTTATTTATCTATCTTACTATCAATTTATTTGTATCTATCTATCTATCTGTATATCTGTCTATCTGGCTATCTATATATCAATATATCTATCTATCTAATTATATATATATATATATATATATGTATGTATATGTATGTATATATATATATATTTATCAATCAATATATCAACTTACAAATTTATTTTTATATCTATTTCTTTATATATCTATTTAGTATCTATCTATATATGTTTATATCTGTATATCTAACTATTCATCCATCCATCCATCTATCTATCTATCTATCTATCTTTCTTTCTATCTATCTATCGATCTATCCTTCAAACTATTCATCATACTATCTAATAGTCTATCTATCTATCCTCTATCTATCTATCTATCTATCTATCTACCTATTTATCTACCTATCTATATATGTATCTATCTATATATATTTTTCTATCTATCTATCTATTTACATATCTATCTATCAACTATCTATGTATCTTTCTACCTATAAACTCTATCTACCTATCTACCTATCTACATATCTATCTATCTATATCTCAATGTGTCTATGTGTCTATATGTGTGTATATCTAGTCCATCTATATTCCTATATATTTATATATATATCTATGTTCTATCTAACTACTAACTAATCTATCTATCATTTCTTTATTTTTTTATTTCATTCTATCTATATATTTATCTTTCTATCTTTTTATATATCTTTCTATCTAAATGTTTGTCTGTACTATATCTATCTGTGCTATTTATCTATCTATCTATATATTGTCATATCTAGTTGTCCTATCTATCTATCTATCCTTTTGTTATAACTTTATTCTATTTATTCTATCTTTCTATCTATTATCTCTTAATTTCCTATCTATCTATCTAAGTATCTATCTATTTATTTATCTATCTTACTATCTATTTATTGTATCTATCTATCTATCTGTCTATCTGTCATCAGTCTATCTGGCTATCTATATCATATATCTATCTATCTAATATATAGATATAATATATGTATATGTATGTATATATATATATATATTATCAATCAAATATCAAACTTACAAATTTATTTTTATATCTATTTCTTTATATATCTATTTAGTATCTATCTATATATGTTTATATCTGTATATCTAACTATTCATCCATCCATCCATCTATCTATCTATCTATTTTCTTTCTATCTATCTATCTATCCTTCAAACTATTCATCTATCTATCTAATAGTCTATCTATCTATCCATCTATCTATCTATCTACTATTTATCTACCTACTATCTACCTATCTATATATGTATCTATCTATATATATTTTCTATCTATCTATTACATAACTATCTATCTATCTATCTATTTACTATCTATCTATCTATCAAACTATCTATGTATCTTCTACCTATAAATCTATCTACCTATCTACCTATCTACATATCTATCTATCTATATCTCAACGTTCTATGTTCTATATGTGTATCTATCTAGTCATCTATCTTCATATATATTAGTATATTTATATATATGATCTATCTATCTAACTATCTATCTATCTAT
>JAREIK010001341.1:20191-120676 GCA_029783825.1 Sapria himalayana | reverse complement strand
TTCATACTTAGATAGATAGGTATAAGATACGTAGATTGATAAATAGATGGATAGATAAATAGACTAATAGATATATATATAAATAGTTTGAAGGATAGATAAATAGAAAGATAGATGGGTAGATGGATAGATATATGGATGGATGGATACTTAGATATATAGATTGACCTATATATAGATAGAAACATATAATGATAGATACTAAATAGATATATAGAGAAATAGATAGAAAAAAGAATTTGTAGGTAGATATATAGATAGATAAATATATACATAGGCAGATATATATATATATAGATAAATAAATTGATTAGATTAAGATAGATATATTGAAATATAGATCGCCAGATATACAGATAGATAGATATATAGATGGTAAGATAGATAAATCGATAGATATAAATATACATTGATAAATATATCGATAGATAGATAGAAAGATGCATAGATAGATAGATATATAGATAGATAATTACATAGACAACTAGACAGATAGATAAATATATAGATATATAGACATCTAAAAAATGTCAATATAAATAGAAAGACATATAGACATATAATATTTAGATAGATAAGTCAATGGTAGATAGGTAGATAGGAAGAAAGATAGTTATGAACATAGATATATATATATATATATATGTGTGTGTGTGTGTGTGTGTGTGTGTGTGTGTGTAGATATATAGATAGATAGACATACAGGTGGATAGATAAAAAGATAGACTAATAGATAAATAGATTAATAGATACATAAAGAATTAGTTAGATAAATAAATTGATATATATTTAGAAAATAGATATATAAATAGATAGATATATAGATTGATTGATTGATAGGTATATAGATAGTAGATAGATAAATATATAGATATATAAGAAATATAGATGGATTGACAAACATATTGTTAGATAGATAGAAAGAAATAAAAAAATAAAGAATATAGATAGATAGATAGTTAGATAGATAGATCATAGATATATATATAAATATATATGAAGATAGATGACTAGATAGATACACATATAGACACATAGACACGTTGAGATATAGATAGATAGATATGTAGATAGGTAGATAGGTAGATAGATTTATAGGTAGAAAGATACATAGATAGTTTGATAGATAGATAGATATGTAAATAGATAGATAGATAGATAGTTATGTAAATAGATAGATAGAAAAATATATATAGATAGATACATATATAGATAGGTAGATAGATAGGTAGATAAATAGGTAGATAGATAGATAGATGGATAGATAGATAGACTATTAGATAGATAGATGAATAGTTTGAAGGATAGATAGATAGATAGAAAGAAAGATAGATAGATAGATAGATGGATGGATGGATGAATAGTTAGATATACAGATATAAACATATATAGATAGATACTAAATAGATATATAAAGAAATAGATATAAAAATAAATTTGTAAGTTGATATATTGATTGATAAATATATATATATATACATACATATACATATATATATATATATATAATTAGATAGATAGATATATTGATATATAGATAGCCAGATAGACTGATAGACAGATAGACAGATAGATAGATAGATACAAATAAATAGATAGTAAGATAGATAAATAAATAGATAGATACTTAGATAGATAGATAGGAAATTAAAGAGATAAATAGATAGAAAGATAGATAAATAGAAATAAAGATTGATAAAAAAGGATAGATAGATAGATAGACAACTAGATAGACAAATATATAGATAGATAGATAAATAGACAGATAGATAGACAGACAAACATTTAGATAGAAAGATATATAAAAAGATAGAAAGATAAATATATAGATAGAATGAAATAAAAAAATAAAGAAATATAGATAGATAGTTAGTTAGTTAGATAGAACATAGATATATATATAAATATATAGGAATATAGATGACTAGATATACACACATATAGACACATAGACACATTGAGATATAGATAGATAGATATGTAGATAGGTAGATAGGTAGATAGATTTATAGGTAGAAAGATACATAGATAGTTTGATAGATAGATATGTAAATAGATAGATAGATAGAAAAATATATATAGATAGATACATATATAGATAGGTAGATAAATAGGTAGATAGATAGATAGATAGATAGATAGATGGATAGATAGATAGACTATTAGATAGATAGATGAATAGTTTGAAGGATAGATAGATAGATAGAAAGAAAGATAGATAGATAGATAGATAGATGGATGGATGGATGAATAGTTAGATATACAGATATAAACATATATAGATAGATACTAAATAGATATATAAAGAAATAGATATAAAAATAAATTTGTAAGTTGATATATTGATTGATAAATATATATATATATACATACATATACATACATATATATATATATATATATATAATTAGATAGATAGATATATTGATATATAGATAGCCAGATAGACAGATATACAGATAGATAGATAGATACAAATAAATTGATAGTAAGATAGATAAATAAATAGATAGATACTTAGATAGATAGATAGGAAATTAAAGAGATAAATAGATAGAAAGATAGATAAATAGAAATAAAGATTGATAAAAAAGGATAGATAGATAGATAGATAGACAACTAGATAGACAAATATATAGATAGATAGATAAATAGACAGACAAACATTTAGATAGAGAGATATATAAAAAGATAGAAAGATAAATATATAGATAAAAAGGAATAAAAAAATAAAGAAATATAGATAGATAGTTAGTTAGTTAGATAGAACATAGATATATATATAAATATATAGGAATATAGATGACTAGATATACACACATATAGACACATAGACACGTTGAGATATAGATAGATAGATATGTAGATAGGTAGATAGGTAGATAGATTTATAGGTAGAAAGATACATAGATAGTTTGATAGATAGATAGATATGTAAATAGACAGATAGATAGATAAATATATAGATAGATACATAGATAGATAGGTAGATAGATAGGAAGATAGATAGGTAGATAAATAGGTAGATAGATAGATAGATAGATGGATGGATAGATAGACTATTATATAGATAGATGAATAGTTTGAAGGATAGATAGATAGATAGATAGATAGAAAGAAAGAAGATAGATAGATAGATAGATGGATGGATGGATGAATAGTTAGATATACATATAGAAACATATATAGATAGATACTAAATAGATATATAAAGAAATAGATATAAAATAAATTTGTAAGTTGATATATTGATTGATAAAATACTATATATATATAATTAGATAGATAGATATATTGATATATTGATATATAAAAAGCTAGATAGACAGACAGACAGATAAATAGATATATACAAATAAATAGATAGTAAGATAGATAAATAAATAGATAGATACTTAGATAGATAGATAGGAAATTAAAGAGATAAATAGATAGAAAGATAAATAAATAGAAATAAAGATTGATAAAAAAAGATAGATAGATAGATAGATAGACAACTAGATAGACAAATATATAGATTGATAGATAAATAGACAGATAGATAGACAGACAAACATTTAGATAGATAGATATATAAAAAGATAGAAAGATAAATATATAGATAGAAAGATTAAAATATAGATAGATAGATTGATTGATTGATTGACAGATACATAGACACACGGATAGATAATTATATAGATTGATAGATAGATATTTTAATAGAGAGATAAATAGATAAATAAATAGATTGATTGATTGATTGATCGATAGATAATTAGATAGACCAGCGAATAACTGATAAATAGATAGATTGATAGATAGAAAAATAAAGAGATAGTTATATAGACAGAAAGATAGATAGACAAATAATCAAATAGATAATTAGATAGATAGATAGATAATTAGATAGAGATATATTTATTTATTTAGATTGATTGATTGATTGATAGATAAATAGAAACATAGATAGATAGATATATAGATATATAGATATATAGATATATAGATATATAGATATATAGACACCTAGATAGACATATCTATATATATAGGTAGATAGATAGGTAGATAGATAGATAGATAGTTTGATAGAAATATAGATACATAGATATATAGATAAATAGATTTTTACATAAATTGATCGATAGATAAGTAGATAAATAGATATATATAGATTGATAGATATATAGATATATAAAATGATAGATATATATATACATAGATAGATAGATATCCAGATAGACAAGTAGATAGATAAATAGATAGATAGATAAATACATAAATAAAATGATTGATACAATGACAAACATATAGGTAGATAGATAAACATATTAATAGGCAGACATACATATAGTTAGATATACAAATAAATCGATAAATTGATAGATATCCAGATAGATCAATAAATAGATAGATACACAAATAGACAAATTGATAGATACAAAGATAGATATATAGATTGATAGATAGATAATATATTGTCAAATAGTTTAATAGATAGATCTATATTAACAAAATATATAAAGTAGACAGATAGATATACAGATATAGACATATAGACAGATAGACACATATATATAAAGGAAAAAAGATTATTAGTTAGAGAGATATAGAGATAGATAGATATATAGATATATAGAAAGATCGATAGATAGATAGAAAAAGAGAGACATATAGATAAAAGATAGATAGATAGATAGATAGATAGACTAATATATTCTTAGAAAGATATATAGTTAAACTGATAGACAAATAGAAGATAAACTAATAGATAAATAGTTAGATAAAAAGATAGATAGTTATACTGATATACAGACAGATAGATAGATAGATAGATAGGCAGTTATACTGTTAGCAAGATAGATTTATAGATAGATAGTAAGATAGACAGATAGACAAATAGAATATAGACACATAGTTTAATAGACAAATGAACAAATAATGAGATATATACATAGATAGAATGATTGAAATATAGATATATAGATAGATAGATAGACAAATAGATAGATAGATATATATAGAGATAGGTAGATATATAGATAGATGGATAGATAGGTCCATAATTAGATTGATTGATTGATAGCTAGATACATAATTAGATAGATTGATAGAGAGATATATATATATATATAGACAACTATATATAAATACATATAGAGAGATAGACACATAGACAGATATACAGATAGACAAATAGATATATAAATATATTGATATATATAAATATTTTGATATATATATATATATACAGATAGACAATATATATATATAAATGTTTATTTATTTATTTATTTACATTGAAAGATTTATAGATAGATAAACTCACATATTGACATATATATTATTAGATAGATAGATTGATAGATAGATATAAACATAGATTGAAAGATAAATAGGCAGTCACATTGATAGATAGATAGATTCAAAGATAGACAGGTAGATAGATACATAGATTGATTGATTGATAAATAGTTAAATAGATAGATAGAAAGATAATCATATAGATTGATACTTATATAGATATATAGTTAGATAGATAGATTTATAGATAGATAGATTGATTGATATAGAGATAGATAGATAAATAGAGAGACAAACGTATAATTAGGTAGATATATAGATAGATAGATAGATAGATATAGAGATATTTAGATAGATAGAAAAATAGAAAGAAAGAAAGATAGATAGATAAACAAAAAGATATTTTGATTTATAGACAAATAGATAGATATATAGATAGAGAGAAAGCTAGATATATAGATAAATAGATAGGTAGTCAGATAGGCAGATAAACATATAGATAATTAGATAAAGCGATAGATTGATTGATTGATAAATAGTTAGATAGAAAGATAAAAAGAAAGAAAGATTTATAGATAGATAGATTGATAAATAAATACATAGATAGCTGAATAGATATATAGATATATAGACAACTAGATAGACAGCCATATTGATAGATAGATACATAGAGAGATTAACAGTCAAATATATAGATAGATCGATTGATAGATAGATACTTAGATAGACGGAAATTTAGCTATTTAAATAATCCCTAGCTAATTAGCCATGGATTAGCTAAGGAATAACAAGAGTTGTTTGATTTTACATTGAGATATAAATTTCCAAGGGATTAGAGATTGAAATTTTCGATTGAAAATTGTCTCTAGCTAATGTTATCGTAAATTTTCATGCAAAGAATGGCTGTCATTTTTGGAATGACATTAGAAATGGATTTTCCCTAGCTAATTAGTTCAAAACAAAATCACTCGCTAAATAATATTCTGAAATTTTTTTTAAGATTAATTTAATTGCATGCGATTATTTCTTAAATGATAATATTTACAAAATATATGCATTTAGCTAGCAATTTTTCCCTAGCTATTTGGGCTATAGATAATTTTTGTCACTATTTTTTTAATGATTTAAATTTTTTTATATTTTTTGTTTTTATATTTTAAGTAATTTTGTATATTAAAAGTATGCCTTGGTATATGGATGAGTGATCCTTGAAAGATACATTTTCCTCATATAATTATAAAAATAGGATATTTTAAAAAAATAATTTCAAATATATATAAATATGAATAAAACATTATATTAATAAAGACATAATTATTTTTATGATTATAAAATTTTAAAAAAATTATACAAATTATTTTTCTGAAATATTGAATATTGATATTTAAATATTTGTATTAATAAAACATTAAATAATTAATTATTTAATTATAATCATTTTTAAAGATATTTTAATTAATAAATGAACTTACATAAAAATTACTACTAAAAAAATCTAATATAATTAATTATATGATTAAATAAAAAAATTTATATAAATTTCTAAATTAACAAATAAACAAGTAAATATTTAAATTATTTAAAGTTAAAAAATATATTTTTATAATTATAGGAATCCTTTAAAAAATATATTTATAAAAAGGTTTGAAATTTTTTAATTATAAAAAAATTTCAAATTTTTCAAAAATTTTAAAAGTAAATAAATTGATATTTAACGATAAATACATATATGTTTTAATTACTTCAAAGAATTTTTGATGATTTTAAAAATAAATATCTTAGTGTGGTTATTAAAAGAATACTAAGTAATTTTTAGGATTTAAAAAGAGTTATTTAAAATATTACTAATGAAATTTTTTGTCCTAAAAATACTTATATTTATTTTTAGCCCTATAAATACTTTTGAAAAGTAATATCAAACTAACCCTAAGTTTATTTGAATTCAAGTTTTATTTTTTGTCCCTACTAAAATATATAAGAATTAATCAATTGAGTAAGATCTTTACTATTAACTTATTATATTCAATATGTATTACAATAATAAATATAACTTTTTTTATTGATCTTCTCACTTTAAGTAATTTTTGGAATTTTATAAATTATAAATTATATCAAATAATATGAAATTTTATGCCTTTATAATTATTTCATATTATATTGATAATAATTTATTTGAATTCTTAAAAATTTATAACCATTATATATATATATATATATATATATGAAATACTTTATTATAATATAATATCATTTTATTTATTTATGAAATAATATCATTTATTTTTAAATAAAAATCTACTTCATCTTGTTATTTAAATTATTTAAATTATTTAAATTATTTATTTTTTATAATTTGAGTTTACTTTTATATATTTGTCTTTTTTTTCTATAATTTACATCTATATTTTTATTTATAGTTTCCGTGATAAAAAAACACTAAGTCATTCGAGCACTTGAAATATTTTTTCTAACTTTCGAAAGAGGAAGAGAGGAGAAGCAAAATAGGATTATGGCAGCAACCAACAAATTCTACCTCTTCTTGTTAACAGGTAAGATTATCATTGCACTTCTCCTTCAGAATATTATATACATTTCTCTGTCACTGTCAATTTGATAACCACTAGTGGAGTTTGATTTATACGGAATATGTTGTTTTAATGTTTTTTTTAATTTTCCCCCAATTTTTCTTCTTCTTTCTTCTATTTTCACATCATTTATATGATGTTGACTCTCCCCCATTAATGAAACAACAAATGGTTAGTGTAAACTTTGTTCTTTTACTATTTAATTTTTTAGGGATTTATGGATTTCAAATAGTAAATATATGCATAATGTTTTCTGCTTCTTTAACTTAAGAAAAACAAATTATGCTTAATGTTTTTTGCTTCTATAACTTAAGAAAAAACAAACTCAATGTTTATGGATTCTATTTTGATTGTCTCCAAAAATATTATAAACAGATAACATTATATATAAACTTTTATATATTTATATAATCGTATGATATTATATAGAAATGTTTATACTTTAATATATATAAACGTATTATATTATATATAAACATTGATATGTTTATATAAATATATAATGTTATATATAAATATTTATACACATGTATAAATATTTATAAATATTTATACAACATTTACATAAAACTATCATTTGATATAATTTTTTATATTACATTTATATAACATATAAAATGTTTTACATATTTGTAAACATTTATATAACATATAAATATTATATAAAATATATAATAGTTATAATGTTTATATAAATGTGATATATATACTATATAATATTTATAAAAGTGTTACATATATAAATTTATATATATGTAACATTTATAAAAATATTTTATACACAAGATTATATCTAAACACTTGTATATTTATATAATAATATTCCATTTTATATAAAAGTTTATACTTTAATATAAATGTGCAACTAAGATAATAGTGAAATGCAATATGATGCTTGTGTGCATACAAAAGAGATTATCTCTATAATGTATATATTATATGAAGAAATGATATATCATAGAGAGATATTTTTATGTAAATATACAAGTTGATAATCATTAGTTATAGTAATATACAAGTTCAAATTTGGTTATTCTTGTCTCTTTTTTATTAATGCATTTATTTTTCATCTTACTTTAATGAATTATATTTTTAAGTAATTAAATTTTATTTTTATTTTTTTGAATAATGTTAAATTATAATTTTTTTTAAGGTTAGATATTTTATTAGTTGTTTGAATATTATTGATATGTCACTTATGCATTATTTACTTGGTTATTTATTTTTTTTAATTTAGATGATTTATAATACATTTATATAATTTATCAAAACTTATATGAAATAATATGTTTTTTAATAAATAAAGTAATATGAAAATTTAATTAACTATAAATAATTTTTATGGTTATTAGTAATATTAGTTATTTATTTTTCTATTGCTATAACCATAATTTTTTTTTATTTTTAAAATATATTTTATTATTTTATAAATAATATTATAAAAAATAACCTTACCAATTTATTTAACTATTAACCATAAATATATTTATTTATGAAATAATACAATTTATGGTTTAATATAAAATAATTTCGTTTCTAATTTTTTTCGTATGTGACCCGTCTCTCCGCCCGCATTACCGTCTCGACGTATCAAACAAAGAACATTTGTCTCTCTCTCTCTCTCTCTCTGTGTTTTATTTGTTTATTTTCATTATAATTTATTGAAAATTAGTAATGAGTTTTACAAATTTAAAATTGGCAGTGATCTAAATGGTACTTTTTTGTTAAGTTCTTGTGTGTTAACATTAAATTAGAAGTGTAAGCTTTTTTCTTTTAATGATTATTTTTTTTAATGTTTAATCAATTTCTATTCAACAAAAAGTGTGCTAGCTCTTAAATTCGAAGAAGAATAGTAAAAGAAGATGAAGAAAATACTAACAAGATGAGAAGAAGAGTAAGGTACTGTAATTTTTAAAATTCAAAGAAGGGCAAGATACCATACATTCTCTAAGAACACTAGCCATGCATGGTGTCTTATTTTGTGTATACATTTATAATAAGTTATTATTGCATCATTATATAATGTTCACATGAGTAATATGATTGATAATTTGATTAGTAATAGAGTAACCATTCATTTTTTAAAAAAAATGTGCATATAGTATATATATCCAAAGTAGTAGATGTGTGATGAGTGTGAAGTTGTTTATTTAGAGTAGTCTATGTTTACTTTACATCCACATTTTTTTTCTTTACAATGAAACATGTGTACTAAAATACTTATTTACAAAAATAAATTTTCAATTTTTTTGTCACACATACAAAAAATTAAAAATGTTGAAAAAAATATTGTACAATTAAATAAAAACAAAAAAATCAAACAAGATGAAACACGTTTTTTAATAATGATTTTCACCAATTTGACTATGATCTAATCTTGATTCTAATATTATTACTAAGAATCAATATATCAAAGTAATGTTTTTTAATTAAAATAGTTTAATGGATCATAAATTCCAATATGAAAAAATATCTTTAATATTAGTGTGATATTTTAGATTTAATGTTATTCTAGTAGTATATTTTTTGATAAATACAACATTTAGCAGTAAAAAATTAATGATAAACGAAAATAAAAAATTATCATTAATGCATATTATAATACTCTTGATATATGATACTCTTAATATAGCATATGTTTTCCTTTTATCTTTTTTTCTTTTCAGCTATTTTAGATTTAGCTTATGTTAATATATTTTTTGTGCAGATGATTATACTTTTGATATATGATACACACACACACACACACACATGTATGTATAGTTTTTTGTTTGTATTTATGTGTATCATGTTATTTTTTCTCTTTATATATTTGCAACATTTTGTTTAGGTGTAAAATTATAATATGAGTTTATTAAAATATTTTTTAAGTTATTTGCAATTATAGCTATGAAATTGTTTGATGAAATTAATTAACCTATTTTAGAGGCTTTTAAAAATAGTGACGGGGCCATTTGGTTAATTTACTCATTAACTATTTGGGCATTGTGAAAAATAGCCATCTCGGGTTACTCTAGCCCAAATTTAGCCTTTTTAAAAAATATCTAATTAGGAAAAATATATAAGTGATTCCCATATCCATAATTTTTGCTAAATTAAAAGTTTCCATCCTTCGTATTGATTAGGTATTAATTGATGTGTATGTAAGTTTTCTTTACCAAACTATATTTTAATTGTAGTTTTACACAAATTATGTTAATGATAATGTCTTCACTTGTTTATATCTCTAATCAATCCATATATGTAATGCTAGAAATCTGTAATTATAACTTGGTTCACATCTATATTTTCTAGTTGAATACTTTGTATGATATGTTTTATAGTCCAAATATGTTTTTGTTCATGATTTATTTCTTCATTAATTAATTTTATAAGAGTTATTGGAATTGGATCTTCATTCCATTAATTTTTTTATTTCCTATTTAATTTTATATTCAAAGATTGAGTTGAATTACAATAAAAATTTTGGCCTTTGATCTTCATTGAGAAATGAGAAGCTTACTCCTTTAAACATTCAATTTCTTTATTTTTTTGCTTCCCTTTCTTGTCCTTTCACGTGGTTTGCTCCCTTTATCTAGTAATAGAATTGTATCTTTTAATCTTTAGCGTGCTAACATTTGCTATGTTTCTTCATGTATATTCTCCAAATGCATAGCCTAGATATTCATGATAAATTATATTTGCATATTCATCTATAAGTTATTTTATCTAATTATTAGTATAATTTGAAGTCATTGTATGTTTCATTTAGAATTATGATTGAGCATTATTCTTTGCAAATCTAACAAGGAAAATTGATTTAAGATCATTAGTGAATGTACAAATGGTTTAAGCATGGAATTTTTAATAAAGATTTTTTGAGTGGGTTAGAAACTTTCATCAACTTTGCATGTCGTTAATCGAGATGGATGGATGGAGAAAATTAAGTGTCCGTGTAATAACTACAAGTGTCAAAATATGACTTTTCATGATGTAAACATTATTAGATACCATGTGCCTAAATATGGCTTTGTACCAAATTATTTTGATTAGATTTATCATGAGGAAGAACAAAGGCTCTGAACATTTACAAAAATAAGGGTACTGAATCGTATGTAAGTAATAAAGAAACATCAAAAACATATCATAGAATGGTCATGGAAGCTACTGGTGATGACTTCAATATGGATTACATGGATGCACCACCTAATCCTGAAGCTCAAAAATTATATGATATGCTTAAAGCTGTAGATAATGAGTTTTGTCCTAGTTTTAAAACACATTCGTAATTGTCACTTGTGGCTGGACTTACACGCATGAAGTCAGAAAATCATATGTCTAAGAAATTATTTGATTAGGTGACAGAACTAATTAATGAGATTGTTCTGGATAATAATTTGGTCACTAATAACTTTTACAGCACTAAGAAGTTACTACGAGGTATCGGTCTACCAGTGGAAAAAATTAATTATTGTTTAAATGGATGTATGTTATATTGGGGTGGTGATAGTGATTTAATTAAATGTAAGTTTTGTGATCATCCTTGATTTAAGAAGGCACCTCTCGTGTTGTAGATATGTGACAAAAGATGAAAGTTTCATTTAAGAAGATATATTACTTTTCTTTAATTCCTCGATTATAAAGACTATATGCATCAAATGCTACATCGCATAATATGAGGTGGTATTTTGAGCATGAGTTTGAAGAAGGGGTGACGCATCATCTATCAGATTCACTTTCTTAGAAGCATTTTAATCATATATATCAAGATTTTGCATTTGAAAGTCAAAATGTGAGATTGGGTCTCTACACTGATGATTTTCAGCCATTTGGCCAATCTAGACAATAGTATTCAACATGGCCAATGAAAGTGACACATTATAATTTTCCTTCATGGTTGTGTATGAAGGAGCAATATATGTTTATGTCAATATTGGTTCAAGGGACAAAAAATCTAAAAGACATGTTGGATATTTTCTTATAGCATCTTATAGTAGAGTTAAATAATTTGTGAGATGTTGGCATGAATACATATGACATCTCAAAGAAGGAAAATTTTATTATGCGGGTGGCCCTTATGTGTAAGGTAAGTGATTTTTCTATATATTCATTGTTTACTGGTAGAAGTACTGTAGTACAATTTGTATGGCCGTATTTCATGAAAAAGTGTGATGCATTTACCCTCATATTCAGTGGCAAACATTCATGGTTTGATAACCATCATAAGTTTCTACCTACAAAGCATCCATTCCACAAAAATAGAACTGTATTTCCAAAAAACAAATAGTGATGACAGTTGCACTAGTTGTTCATCCCACATGATATATTGATAGAGATTCAAAGTTTGGGTCTGAAAAAGATAACTGAAATTGATGCTATTGGAACTAATGGACCAATATGCAAAATATTTGGCTGGAGAAAACAAAGTAATTTTTGGGACTTGCCCTATTGGAAGTCCAATTTAATTTATCATAACTTTGATATAATGCATATCGAAAAAATGTATTTGACAATGTTTTAAACACTATCCTTAATGTAGATGGAAAAACAAAAGATACTTTAAAATAAAGATAAGAGTTGAATGATTACTATCGGTATCCTGAATTGTAATAGAATGAGGCTACAAGAAAATACTGTAAAGCTTGTTACACACTTGATAAGAAGGCAAGACAGACATTGTGTGAACGAGTTAAAAATTTGAAATTCTCTGATGGATATGTGTCAAATATGTGTAGATGTGTGGATATGAAGAATATTATGTTATTTGGAATGAAAAGTCATGACTATCATGTATTTATGTAGAGATTAATACCAATTGCTTTGTGTGAAATACTTCCCCTAAGTGTTTGGAAGGTCCTTACATAACTTAGTTTCTTCTTCAAACATCTAACTGCAACCACAATCAAAATAGATGATATGGTGAGACTAGATAATAACATTCCTTTCATTCTTTGTAAGCTTGAATGGATATTCCCACTAAGCTTGTATGACTCAATGGAGCATTTACTAGTCCATTTAGCATATGAAGCAAGGATTTCCAGCCTAGTGCAATATAGGTGGATGTATCCTTTTGAAAGGTAAATAAATATAAGTAACTATGTTTTATTATTTCAAGCATAAATTAAAATATTTATTTGATTAAATTGAAACCTAGCATAATGGTTGTAGGTATCTTCGTAAGTTGAAACTGAATATTAGAAACAATGCAAAAGTTGAAGGATCAATTTGTAATGCATATTTAGTAGAAGAAGCATCATCTTTTTGTTCTTATTATTTTGAGAATCATGTCAATACAAAGAATAGAAATATGCATAGGAATGATGAAGGTTGTGTGTTGGTAGAATATGAATCTGTAGATAAGCTATCTATTTTCAAGCACACTGGATGAGCATTTGGAAAAGCAAAGAAAGGATGTATGATATATGAAGAGTACAACGCAACCCAGAGCTATGTTTTACTTAATTGCGAAGAGGTTGGACCATTTATTGAGTATGCATAGCCAAAATGATCGAAGGTTTAATCATTTTTTAATTTTGTCCCGAATAAGAATAATTAAAATTTGATATCCATTATTCTTCCTCTGTTTTATTTGTGTAGTATTTATGTCGAGCAGTTAAAACTTAGGCAACCAACCATTTCCAGCCATGAGGTCGATTCTATTCTAGAAATAAAATTTGCGAATTGGTTCAAGAACTATGTGAGAATTTTTAAGCTTTAATTTTTTCATTTTTTGATTTATTAGTATCTTTTAGTATTTAACATAATTTTTGAATTATGCAATAGACAAATGATCCTTCAAATGGAGATACGAGCATATTCATACAAAATCTAAGTAATAGTTCATTTAGATATGTGACAACTTATCCTAAGTATTTTATCAATAAATATAAATTTCACACAATAGGACATGGTTCTTCTAAACAAACTATGAATAGTGGTATATTCATTAAAGGCTCAAGTTATAGTGTAGATGAAATTGATCACTATGGTCAACTCACAGATATTATTAAGTTGGAGTATCCTAGACTAAAAAATAACATGATTGTTTTTTTAAGATGCGAGTTGTTTGATCCTTCATGAAATTTGAGTACATAGATTCATTTGGATTATAAGCTAGGGGATCTTAACCATAAATGCAAATTAATCAATATGAACCATGTATTATGGTAGTTCAAGCCACTCGAGTATATTATTATACATATCCGAGTTTATCTCATGATAAGAGTGATTGGTTGGCTATTTGCAAATTAAAGCTCATCAAATTTTGAAGTACCAACATCTCAACAAAGAAGTGCAGACTTAGCTGTTGAATATAGTATTTCAAGAAGATGACATAAATAATATTGAGCATGTGCATGTAGATGAAGATCCATAAAACTTATGTGACTCAAGGTGTGGCCTAATAAAATTGAAGATGATTATTTTCTATCTAAAGATGAGTTGGAACTTCCATCTGAATCAGATGAAATGTCTGAAAGATACATTAGAGGATGATAGTATGCCGATAATTAAATTGTCAAAATTGTATTAGAATATTATAGTTTCAAACATTTTCTAAGTTTGTTGAAAATCCATTACTAATTGTTCATTATATCTTTATTATTTGTTCTATGTTTTTATTTTTTGTACATAGGTTGGTGCCTAAAGGACGTGGATGTGGTGGAGGTGGACGTGGACGTGGATGCATAAATAGATGAAATTCATCTAGTATTTTACATTCATGTTATATAGTCAGTACCATCTCATACCCACCATATCCATACTTCAACATCAACATCACAATCACCATCATTGACACCTTTACCATCACCTTATCAGATATAAGGCCACCACCCATTGTCCCTCTTGCACAATACTTTGATCTATCACCATTTTCTACACCACATTTTACACCAATAATTTTCCCATTTAGAGTACCATCGACATCATCAAATGTTGTGCCTTCCTCTACATGTAGTGCTATGTTAGTAATAGAGATTGTGGATGAGATGTATAAGAAATATATAAATATTTCTTGAATTAAAAATTATGATGTTCTTATTAGTGTTTTATTTTTAAATATAGTTATGATTTGCTTATTTTCAAAGTTATTTTTTTATTTTTATCGTTTCATTTTATCTCATAAGTGTTCGGCTATAATTACAATGTCTTTCAAGAAAATTATTGATTCTAAAGAATTCTCTCATGGAAGAAAGTTTTTGAACCACCAAGTGAGTCTAACTCTAATGCCTTTTAGGTAAAAACAAATAAACAAAAGCATGGAAAATTAATTATCTAATTAGTTAATTATATTGTTGGTTATTATTCAAGCATTAAATAATTATGTCCTTGTTATTAATATAGTTATTTAATGAATTTTCTATATATAGAATCAGTACACATTGGACGATAGATTTGATGGATAGATAAAGTAATTGGGGGAGAGCAAAGCAACTAAACGGTACTAAGATTTTGTCCATAAATTAAAGATTCTAAAAGATAGGCCTAATTTTATACCCGAGGATGAGTGGCCCGAGTGGCTTAATTATTGGGATGAGCTAGATGTGAAGAAAAAATCAAAGATCGCCAGCAAAAACCAATGGACCGAGGTAGGCTGTACAGGTATAGGAATGTCTCACCACTAGGGGTGTAACCGAGCCGAGTCGAGCTGAGTATTAGGCAGGCTCGACTCGGCTTGATTTAAAAGGAGTTGGCACGAGCTTGTTCACGAGGCTGTTTACGAGCTGACGAGCCGAGTTTAAGGATGCTCGGGCTCGGCTCGTTTAGCTTACGAGCATGTTCACGAACTTAGTTCATGAGCTTGTTCACGAGCCTGGTTAACGAGCTTGCTCACAAGCCTATTCATGAGCCTGTTCACGAGCCTATTTATGAGCTGACGAGCTTAGTTTAAGGGTGCTCAGGCTCGGCTCGTTTAACTTACGAGCCTCAAAATGATGTCTGGGAATTAAAGAAAATATTTATCTAAAATAGCCAACATACAACTAAATAAAAAGATAATAATAAAAGTTCAATTAACTTGATTGAAATTCAAGAGTTAAATATTCATCATGTTCATTTGTAGGAAAAATTTGTTGTGCATCAAGCATTCTCCATGTTCACGAACCTGTTCACGAGCTTTGTTCACGAGCTTGTTCACAACCCTGGTTAACCAGCTTGCTCACGAGCCTATTCACGGACCTATTTATGAGTTGACGAGCTGAGTTTGAGGGTGCTCGAGCTCGACTCATTTAACTTACGAGCCTCAAAATGATGTTCGGGCTCAGCTAGTTTAACTTAATAAACGAGTTCGAGCGAGCTTCTAACGAGCCGAACGCCGAGCAGCTCGCGAGAAGCTCGGCTCGGTTACAACCCTACTCGCCACACAATAGGGTCAAAGTCGAGCATTGTGCACGCTCAAGATTTGGTACAATTTATAAGTTTAAAACATTTATATATTTAGTAGTTGGCCTAATAGTCCAGACAAATAAAATCTGTGCATGGTTTAATTATTTTAGCTAAAATTTTTAAACATTTATTAATATTTTACTTAATAAATATGCATACTTTAGGACAGAGAATTGAGTCGAGTTCCCAATTTTTATGAGATTATTAAGAAGATGCATTTGAAGAAAGAAGATGGGCAGTTTGTTGACAACAAGACTCAGCTGATTATTGCAATAATCTGTTATATTAATAAACTTTTAGAATACTACAATAAATATTAAAGGTTGTGTGGAATGAAAAATATTAGATTTATTTTATCTATATCTAGAATAGTATTTTTTCTATTTTATCACAAGAACTCATGAAAGAATGAGTGATAGCTGCTTCTCAATGAATTGAGGGTTCTATAAATCTTCAACCAATTGACTATGATCCTATTTATTTGGATACTATAGAATGTCAGAAGGCATAACAAGTTTATGATATCGGCTCGAAGGAAGTGGCATTTTGTTGTAGCAGTCATACTTCTTATTCCTCTATCATAGCAATGGTGGATGAGGTAGTTGAATAGCAAGTATTAAAAACAAATGAATGTTTGAAGTTATGGAGATAGAAATGAAAAAGAAGGATGAGCAGATTACTTAATTTAAGAAAAAATATGTAGGAAGTTAAAGAAGAGAAAGATGGGCAGATTACTCATTAGAAGGAAGAAATGCAAGAAATGAAAGAAGTGAAAGATGAGATGAAAGAAAGTAATATTTTTAAGCAACAATAGATGTCCTATATTGAGTTACAGATCGCAGCCTTGACACAAAAGATAGCATTCTGAGTTCCAGTAGCAAAACCACACAGAAGAGGCTAGCACAAATGCACCAGCTAATTATGAGGATGATTTTGTTTTTAAATGATGATGAAACTATGTTATGTTATTATTTTAACCTTGAAACATTTGTATAATAATTATTTTTGAACTATTTTTGGTTTTTGTTTATTTTAAAGAATAAGGAATCAAAAAAATGGGAGGAAGAAGATGAGACAGGTAAAAGTTTATTAGGGTTAAATATGTCATGGTGAAGTCAATTTGTATGCTGTCTAAATAAATATTTTTGTTTCACAGCTTCAAATGATGAATTAAAGATGAGAGAGAAACAAGAGAAGAAGAAAACTTCTGGATTTCTGGCTCATGTTCCTCTTATATATGCTCTAATAAATTATTTTGGTACAAGTCAAGATGCATTATCTCATTCTAATGTTGTAAAGAAGATGTGAGACTATATAAAAAAAATAATATATAAGTATGCCAACCTCCATCGTCTTCACCTCCCCCCAATGAGAATCCATGGTGCTATTCTTTAATTTTAATTAATTATAAAATGTTATTGTTTTTTTAAATAATCCATGAGATAGGCAGAGAATAATATTAGATGACAAGTTGAAAGAGCAAAATTAATGCAAGTCTTTCATTGTATCTGCAGTCCCAAAGCTATTATCTCCTCACTTCATTAAGAAGGAATAGTTAGCAACTTGCGGGCACATGATTTCTACCTATGTGTAGATAAATAGGAGAAGATTTTTTTGGTGGCATCGTTATTCTTGATTCTGGTTTTGTTCTTTGTTGGCTGACTAACCTAACCAATGATTATTTTCTTTCATAAAAAAAGTGTGTTGTCTCAGACATTGATCAGTTGGATGCATGATTATGTTGATCATGGATATTATTTAGTCGAGACAGTCTCACTCCTAGTGGCTCTCAAAGTGTGCTATCCATAGTGGATCACAATCCTGAGGGGCAATCACAAAAGTCAGCAGATCACTAAATTTTATGAATTTTATGACGAGTACCAACGGAAGTATGGCAATGCTAACGTCTCGAAGTTTTTCACTATTCTTTTGATTATTTTTTTCTTGACTTCCTTGGTCGAGTCTGAAATTAAACCTGCTTGTGCTTTTCCTTCACCTCAACTCTCGCCATCCTACTTCTGCAGCACATCTCTGACCAGTTTATCCAAATGAACAATCTATAGGTTATTGCTCGAGCTCACCAGCTTGTAATGGATGGCTACAATTGGGGCCATGAACAAAAAGTTTTTGATTTTGATTTTGTTTTTGATTTTATTTTTGATTTTGTTTTTGATTTTATTTTTGATTTTGTTTTTATTTTTTGAAATGTTTCTATTGCGAAATGATAGTTTTTGTGGTTGTGTTGATGCTATTTGAGCCTTTAAAATTATGTAGTTTGAGCCATAAAATTGATGTAGTTTGAGCCTACACCAAGAAGAGGAGAGCATGATGAGACCAGAAGAATGCCAGAATACTTTCTTTATTGCGAGCCAACACAAATTGGTGTAGCCCACCTCCTAGTTGTGGTGCTTGTTGCTGATGTTTGTTTGTTTATTAAGGTGGTCATTTTGATGATGGTGATGGTTGCTCAACTATAACAACAAGGGTTCATGAAGGATAGGCAAGGCTCCCTTCTTTTTCTACCATTTTGTTCCCATTATTTGCTCAGCTAATTCTTATTTGATTTTACTTCTTTGTATTCTGGTTAAAAAAACAAGTTGATTATTAGTATGAAATCATTTTATGTATCTATTTAATTGATAACATCATCTCATTTTTCTAGGTTTGAGTTGTTGGATATAATGAAGAAATATTCATCTTTGTTTGAAAAAAATGGGACACACAAGTGTGGTGTCTTTGAATAATAAAAAGATTTAGCTAATGGGGTCAGAGTCGGATGCTTGGAGGCTCTAGCTAGTGTCTTTATCCTTACTACTGAAGGGAAGAACATAGTGTTGGAATCAGACCTGGGAACCCATCTCTGGGAAAAACTGCATGATTCGATTTCTCATTGAATGCTGGTTCACATTTTTGTATTTGTTTCTAAATACTTCTTATAGCTACACTATATTATTTAATTAGTTTTTTGGGTTGTTAATTCTTTTATTAGTTTTCTTTCTTGTTTAGTTTTTCATAACTATTTCATATATGCAGTAGCAACCCCTGAAAAGAATGAAAAGGTATTGGTAAAGTTCTTGAAAGTGGAAGATAAACTTGTAGTAGATGTTTGAGCTGCTAGATCTGGTCATCCAGCGCATCTAGAAATTAAATAATATTGTGGCTTTGATTCTTGATTTTAGTGTTGATAATAATGTTGCTGAGGAAGTTCAAAATAATTTTTCTGAGTAGTACTAGGTGTAACACAACAGCAGATATCCTATATGGAATTAGAGTTAGCTGTCTTTACAAGACAAATAGGACATAGAGTTCTAGCAAATAAACCACATAGAAGAGCCTAGTAAAATTGCATCAGCTAATGATGAGGATGATGATTTTGTTTTAAATGATAATTTACATATGTTATGTTTTTTTAACTATGTAATAATTGTATGAAAATAAGTTTTTAATATAAAAAAATTAAAATATAAAAAATCATTTATAGTATATGCTTTTATTTGATTTAATATTAAAATATTAAAATATGTAATCAGATTTATGAAAAAAAAATTTTGTCAAAATAGCTTTGGAATTAAAATAGCAAGGGAACTTTTCCTCGCTAATTTAACTAGGGAATTATCTGTTTATATTCTGGTTGATAAATATTCATTACTATTCTTATTTACGATAAAAATTAGCATAGGAAAAAAATAATTTGTAGGGAGTTTTCGTCGTTAAAAAATTTATAAGGAATTATTTTTACTCATTAATATTTTGAGATGAGCACTTTAACTTGGGATAATTTCAGTCATTATCCCGTCATTATTCTAATTTAGCAATGGAAATAACGAATAGAGACAAGAATTTTTTCCCATGCACCTGGGCTTTTTATTGTAGTCAGATAGATAGATAGGTAGATAAATAGATATAAAGAAAAATAAATAAATAAATTATATATATATATATATATATAGATTGATTATTAGATAGTTAGATACATAGATAAAAAGATAGATAGAGAGACAAATAGATAAATAGATATATAGATAGATAAATAGGAAGATAAAAAGATTGATAAATAAATGATAGATATATAGATAGAGAGATAGATAAATATATATATATATATATATATATATATGTGTGTGTGTGTGTACATACATACATACATACGTATAGATAGATAGGAAAGCATATAGACATATAGATAGATAGATAAATAAACATATAGATAGATAGATCAAATAGATTCATAGAATTATAAATAGACAGATAGATACACAGATAGAAAGACAGATATATATATATATATATATATATATATATATATATATATAAAGATAGATAGATAATAGATAGTCAAATAGATAGATAAATAGATAGATAAATAGATATTTACATAGAGAGATAGACAAATAGATTGATATATAAATAGAAAAATAGACAAATAAATAGATTGTAAGAGAGATATAAAAAAGATAGATAAATAGTAAGACAAATAGAAAGATAGACAAATATAAAATTAGATAGATAGATAGTTAGATAAAAAAACAAATAGGCACATAGAGAGATAGATAGTTATATAGATAGACAGATAGATAGTTATACTGATAGACACATAGTTAGATAGATAGATAGATAGACAAATAAATAAATAAATATATAGACATAAAGTCAAATAGATAGATGCACAAATAGATAAATAAATAGGTAGGTAGATTGATAGATATATATATATATATATAGTCAGATATTTAGTCATATAGACAGATAGATAGATAAATAGATTGAAAGAAAGATAGATAGAAATATAAATAGATAGATAGATAGACAGATAGAAATATGGATAGATAAATAAATAGAAAGACAAGAAGATAAATAGATATATATAGATAGATTGATAGATTGATAGACAAAAAGACAGATAGATAGGTCCATAATTAGATAGATAGATAGATAGATAGATACATAATGAGATATTTAGATAGATAGATATATAGATAGATAGACAACTATATTGAAAGATATATAGAGATATAGATAGATAGACAGATGGACACATAGACAGATTGACAGATAGAAAAATTGATAGATTCATTACAAGAAAATGTATATTTAGCTAGGAAAATTTAGCTAGGATCAATCCCTAGCTAAATTGCGAGGGATTAGCTAGTGAATAGCAAGGGATTTATGATTTTTCATTGAAATAAAAATTTTCCACGGATTTAGCGACCACAAATTATCTTAAATTCCACTCAAGAAAAGTAGGGGATTTAGCGACAAATAACAATGAAAAATTTTCGTAAATTCCACTCAAGAAAAGCAGGGAATTTTGCGATGGATTAGGGACTAAAAATTTTCGTGAGTTCCGCTCAAAAAAGTGGAGAATTTAGCGATGGATTAGCGATGGAAAATTTTCATAAGTTCCGTTCAAGAAAAGCTGGGAATTTAGTGATGGATTTAGCGACGGAATATCCCTAGCTAATAAAATTCTAAACTTTAGCGACGGATTTAGCGACAGAATTTCACTAGCTATTAAAATCTAGAATTTAGTGATGGATTTAGCGATGGAATGTCTCTAGCTATTAAAATCCAGAATTTAGTGACGAAGTTAACGAAAATTATGTATAATTATAAATAACTCTATATAAATAAATATAACTTTATTTTTAATTATGTATACATATATGTATACATATATGTATACATATATGTATACATATATGTAAATATATATAATTGTTTATAACTTTGTATACATTTATTTATATTTAATTATAACTACTTATATATATATATATATATAATTATATGTTTAACTATATGTAACTATTTATAACTACATTTACTATATGTATCCTAACATATAATTATATATTTGATAATATTAATTTGTTGAACTAATTTGAAATTAAATGGCATAAAATATAATATCAACACTAAATGTGTTGATCCTACACTAAATAACTAAATACACTACTATTCATTATTATTTTAGAAGAACCGTACCCAATTGTATGAAATTTATATCCATTAACAAAATACCCAGGATAGGTTGTTACATATCGAAACGAGCCTTTACTTATATTCTGAATAAAAATATTTGAATTTCCATTTGAATGATCAATTACCTATGACATTAATTAAAAAAATTAATATTAACAAATAAAAGATACTAATAAATTAAATAATTTAAAATTTTAAACTTAATAATTATCACATTATTTTTGAACCAATTTACAAATTCGTTTTCTACATATAATCGACTTCATTGTTGGAAATTGCTGGTTGCCGATATTTTAACTGCTCAACATAAATACTACACAAATATAAAAAGAGAAAAAAAATGTATATCAATTTTTAATAATTCCTATTAAATATAAAATTAAATTAAGATTTAACCTGCAACCATTTTGTGTATACATACTCAATGTATGGTGCAACCTTCTCACAATTAAGTAAAACATAGCTCATGGTTGCTTTGTACTCTTCATCTGTCATACATCTTTTCATTGCTATTCCAAATGCTCTTCCAGGGTGCTTGAAGATAGATAGTTTGTCCACAAAATCATCTTCTACCATCACATGACCTTCATAATTCCACGGCAAATTTCTATTCTTTGTATTGAGATGATCATCAAAATAATAAGAACAAAATATGATGCTTCTTCTACTAAATATGCATTGCAAATTGAACCTTCAACTTTTTCCTTGTTTTTAACATTCAATTTCAACTTACTAAGATACCTACAACCACAATGATAGGTTTCAATTTGATTAAATTACAATATTACTTAAAGTACGAAATAATAAAACACGACAAAATATATGTATTTAACTTTCAAAAGGATACATCTACCTGAATTGCACTGGCCCTGCAATCCTTGCTTCATATACCAAATGGACCGGCAAATGCTCCATTAGGGCTAATCCAAGATATACTACATTTCCTCTAGCCAAATAATTTGCCTATTGGTCCATTACTTCTAGTAGCATCCTTTCTAGTTACCTTCTTCAAACCCAAGCTATGAATCTCTGAAATAATATCATCTCCTGAACGAATAGCTGGTGCAACTGTCATCACAGTTTTATTTCTTCGAAATGCAGTTTTATTTCTACGAAATGGATGATTCGTAGGTAGAAAGTTATGATAGTTATCAAACCATGACTGTTTACCACTAAATTTGAGGGTAAATGCATCATAATTTGTCATGCAATTTGGGCATGCGAATCATCTTGTAGTACTCTAACCAGACAACATTGAATATGCAGGAAAGTCACTTACCGTCCACATAAGGGCTGCCCGCATAATGAAATTTTGCTTTTTTGAGATATTATATGTATTCACGCCTACATCCTATAAATAATTTAACTTTACAATAAGAGGTTGTAAGAAAATATCTACGGAACCAATATTGACAAAAACATATATTGCTCCTTCATACACAACCACGGAGAAAAGTTATAAGGCATCACTATCACTGGCCATGTTGAATGCTATTGTCCAGATTGCCCAAATGGCTAAAATCCATTAGTATAGAGACCCAATCTTACATTTTGACTTTCTGCTGCAAAATCTTGATGAGTATATTTAAAATGCTTCCAAGCAGGTGAATCTGATGGATGACGCATTACCCCTTTTTCAACCTCATGCTCGGAATGCAACCTCATATCATTTGATGTAGCATTTGATGCATATAGTCTCCGTATTGGAGGAATTAATGGAAAATAATACATCTTTTTAAAGACAACTTTCAATTTTTTTCACATTTCTATAGCATGAGGCGCCTTCCTAAATCGAGGATAGTTACAAAACTTACAGCTAATTAAAATCACTATCACCTCCCCAATATAACATGCATCCATTTAAATAACAATCAATTTTTTCCACGGGTAAACCCATTCCTCGTAGTAACTTCTTAGTGTTGTAAAAGTTGTTAGTGATCAAATTATTATCTGGAACAATCTCATTTATCTGTTCTGTCACCTGATCAAATAATTTCTCAGACATATGATTTTCTGACTAAATGCTTATTAGTCGAGACACAATTTACAAGTGCGAATGTGTTTTACAACCATGCCGCAACTCTTTATCTGCAGCTTTAAGCATTTCATAAAATTTATGAGCTTCAGGATTAGGTAGTTCATCTATATAATCCATATTGAAGTCAGGACTAGCTGCTCGCATGATCATTCTATGGTATGTGTTTGATGATTCTTCACCACAAGCAAATGATTCAATACCCTCATTTTGGTCAATATTCAGAGTCTTTGTACTTTCCCCATGATAAATCCAAACAAAATAATTTGGCACAAAGTCATATTTTGTCAAATGATATCTTATAGTGTTTGCATCATGAAAAGGGATATTCTGACACTTTCGATGATTACATGGACACTTAATTTTTTCTCCATCCTTCATTCTCGATTGACTACATTCAAAATTGATGAAATTTCAAGCCATGTCAAAAAATCTTTATTCAAAAATTTATTAATAACCCTTTTGTACATCCACTGATGATCTGAGCTCATTTTTCCCTGTTTTATTTACATAAATTAATGCCCAATCATTAATATCAATAAAACATTCAATTACTTCAAAATATAAAAAGAATAAAATAAAATTACTTACAGATGAATATTTAAAATTTAAATATCGTGAATAAAGAGGCAAGGCATTTGCATAATATAAATTAATAGATAATGTAATTTGTAGCACGATAAAGATTAAAAGATATTATAGTTATACAAGATAAAGGGTGCAAAGTACAATAATGCATAAGAAATGAAAGAAAAAAATACATTTAGTGTTTGAAGGAGGGGAGGGAAAGATAGAGAGAGAGAGAGAGAGAATGAAAGAGAGAGAGAAAGATATATATATATATATATATATATATATATATATATATATATATATATATATATATAAGGTGGGAGAGAGAGTGGGAGAAAAAAGGTTAATGGGAGAGGGGGAGAAGGGGGGATTGAGAGGGAGAGAGATAGAGAAAGAGAGGGAGAGAGGGAGGGAGAGAGAGAGAGAGAGAGAGAGAGGGTGGAGAGAGAGAGAGAGAACAAGCAAAAAAGAAGTGCCAAAAAAAATAACACGAGAGAGTGTGTGCCACATAAAGAAAAAGTGGAAGAGAAAGACAGAAAGAATTATAGAGGGAGAGAGACACACAAATAGAGTGTAGTGTTAGAATGAAGAATTATATAAAAGAAAATATAAGTTCTTCAGTACAAACCTATCAAATATAATATTTTTTTGTTATACATAAGTTCTTATTTGAGCCTGAGGCCCAAGGGCTGGGATTAGGTAAGAGTACGACCCTTATTTGTATTATACCATATATGAGCCTGATCAACGGACACTCTCATGCTATGTGCTTACATATTGTTAATATTATATCTTTAGCCATTTTATTTTAAGTTGGTGCAACAAAATAGTACTATCCCATATATAATTATATGTTAGGATACATATAATAAATGTATTTATAAATAGTTACATTTAGTTTAACATATCATTATATATAGATATATGCATACAAGTAGTTATAAGTAAATATAAATAAATGTATACAAAGTTATAAACAATTATATAGATTTACATATATGTATACATATATGTTTACATAATTAAAAATAAAGTTATATTTATTTATATAGAGTTTTTATAGTTAAACAAATATTTATATATAGGTATACACATTTAGTTAAACATTATGTTGTATGCTTTTATACATATAATTATAAATATAGTTACATGTGGTTATACATATAGTTACATGTATAGTTAAACTTATATTTATACATGTATATATATATATTTTTTCATATAATTTCATATATTTATACTTATAGTTATATATTGGTATGGAAATGCTAAAATACATTTTTTTTACTAATATATAAAAATGTATATTAAATACATGTTGTTAATTATATATTTAAATATAGTTATGTATAAAGTTTTTATACATGTTATAATTAAATATATTAAATACATGTATGTTATAGTTTTTATACTTATAGTTAAATATAGTTATTTATATTAAATACATGTTATATGTTATTATAGTTATATGTAAGATAGAATTATTTAAATATATGTTATATGTATATTAAATACATGTTATATGTATATTAAATACTTATAGTTGAATATAGTAAGATAGAATTATTTATAGTTATAGGTTATTATACAAATAATATATATAGTTATAAAAATTTATATATCATTAAACATTTAGTTATATATATATATATTCATACGAGTAGTTATATTTAGTTATACATAAATATATACAATGTTATTATACATATATGTATAAATAGTTAAAAATATAATTATATTTAAATATATAAAATTTTATTTAGTTTTATAAATATTTATATATATACACATATAATTAAACATAATGTTTTTTGTTTTAATACATGTAATTATAAATATAGTTACATGTGGTTATACATTAAGTTACACATGTAGTTATACTTAGATTTATATATGCAGGTATATATATTTATACATATAGATATGTATAGGTATAGATATAGTAAAATACATTTTTATATACTAATATGTACAAATGTTTATTAAATATAAGATGTAAATTATATATTTAAATATAGTTATGTATAAAGCTGTTATAGTTATATATATAATAATATACAATTATTTATAGTTATATGTTATTATACATATAGTATATATAGATATTAATATTTTTATATATTTAAACATATAGTTATATATAAATATATTCATACAAATAGTTATACACAAATATATAAAGTTATCAATAAATATATAGATTTACATATATGTATACATAGTTATAAATATAGTTATATTTAATGTTGTAGAGTGTTATATAATTATACAAATATTTATATATAGTTATAGAAATATTTATATATAGTTATACACATATAGTTAAATATAATATTGTATGTTATTATACATGTAATTATAAATATAGTTACATGTGGGTATACATATAGTTACACAAATACTCATAATTCTAAACACTTAAAATAATCAAATCCTACTTGCGTTATAATGATAGAGATTTTTGAATCCGAGATTTCTAATAAGATACTAGTTGGATGGTTGGTGGCATCATTAAATGGGTGTAAGCACTGGGGTTTAACCTATCATTATTCTTTGAAGAAGTATAATTTGGTAAACTCTATGAAAATCAAAAATTGATTTTTGATTTCTCAAACTACTATTTTAGTTTTAAATTTTTTAAAAACTTATGTGAGATAAACAAAGTTGAAGCATTTCGATGCAATAAAAGTGGATAAAAGTTATAATATTATAGGAAAAAATGTTAAGGCGATCCAACATGAAAGTAATTATATTTTGTTATAATTTTTGATTTTAAAATAACATTTGGGACCCAAATCCAAAATATTTATGATTTGGGTCTTCCAAATTCCTATATTGATAATTACCTTCCTTTATTCATACGGAATACATATACTCAACTATGCATATGAGTTTATGTAGAAACTCATTATGTGACACCTCATTTCCCAGGGGGTCTCATCCATTCCATCACACAATATAATGTACAATAAAATAAAATTTTCTCAAATGTACAATACATTTTTTTATTTTACATTTTATTTACTCTGCGGAATAAAGAAAAAATATAACATATTATTTAAGCCACAACCGGATTTCCTTCACATGTGCGATCCCATATGTGGATCTGTCATCTGTCCTGGACACGTACCTGAAAAGGGGGTCCAACAACTGAGTGAGAAAAGCTCAGTAGGGTAAACTCTTTCAGAGTTACTCCCTACCTAAGTGCACGTAAAATGTCATGAATATATATCAACACACATTCAAGTAAAATGTTTATATAAATGCAATTATGGATGACATGTTTATATGCCCATATTCCTAAGTTTCGTCGATTCCCTCACACATGTCGAAGCCAAGTGTGACATATTATATATCTGGATATATATATATATATATATATATGCATATATGTATATATATCTATAGAAATATTTATTTGTTTGGAATTATTTAGAAAAATATGGACCTCCTCCAAAAAACATATTAGACATGAATCCGAATAAAATATGATTTTCTTGGATTTACTCTGAGAAATAAACACCACCGTAACTCTACCTGGATGTTGTCCCAATTCGAGTTTGCAATCCATAATAACCATATACCAAATAAATTCTCGCGCAACTCAGTCTGGATGTTATCCCAATTTGAGTTCACTAAATAGCATCCATATACCATTATAAATATATATATATATCATGCACCCACCCATGTATTTGGAATGTTCCCATGCATATGAAATGCAATTATGTCATTTCCAATTTAACCCATGTTCCAGACACAATTATAATAATCTAAATCCAATTCATCCTATACTAATTTTTACTAAACGAATTACCGAAACTTTTTACCAATTAGTTATTTCCAATAAAATTTCTAACAATTCAAATTGAAATATAAAATATTATCATTTCTGGCCATTAAATAGAAAGAAATTCTGATAAGAGAAAACTGCTACCTTTCAAAAAATTCCACGGAAACTTTATAAATTTGATATCAATGTGAAGATCTCCTCGTGTAGAGTAACTTTAGTTCTTGGACTATTTCATTTCGATTCCAACATAATCCGTTATGATTAATAGAAAATTTACGGATATATATATTTTTTCTATGCTCTCTCTCCCTCCGGTGCAGAACTTTTTTTCAGCCTTTCTCCCATTTTCTGGATTGCTAACGTTTTTCTTATTTATTTATTTATTTATTTATTATCATTTATTAATAATATTAATATTTTTTTAGGTTGACACATGCACAGCCAATGGACAGCCCGCACAAGCACAGGCACGTGCGGATGACGTGATGTGGTCTTTCGGTTGAGCAAAAAATTTTTTTTTTAATAATTATTTAATTAAATAAAAATATAACAAATTCTGATTTTCTCATAATTTAACAAAATTTGAAACCGTAGCTATATTTTCCAAGACGAATTCAATAACAACATCCATTTTATCATTATGGCTCTAAAATTTTCAGGTTATTTTCTATTATTGCAAAATTACCATTTTGCCATTTTTTTCTAGAAATCAAATTATGTTAGTTATTTATTCATTTTTTTTTCGGGATTTCACACATTATTTTGTAAACAAAAACATATGCATATGGAGTCCATAAATACTCTGTATGAATAATCATATGCATAACCTCATTTTTGCATACTGAGTAAGCTGAAACGAGTTTATGCATAATATTTTTTTTAATTATTTTGGGATAATTATGAGTATCCGAATATATGTACTAAATATAACCCATATCATATATATATATTTGGATTCCATAACATAATTATCCATTATATATATATATAGATTAAGGATGAAAATATTAAGTATTATTTTTAGTGTTGTGGAGGAATTCCTTTTTATTTTTTGCAAAGTTAGATAATAGTTAGTGCTGTTTTTGGATGCAACAAATTATAGAGAATAGTACTTTCATTGTCATTAAAATCTATTTAATAAAATTATAAAATTAAACTAATTCAAGAAAATACTTCTCATAGCAATATTCCTACCTTTTAGTGGTATCAATGCATAATATTAAATTGTTTTTGTTATTTTGTTTTGTAATTTAAGAGATGCAAGCCTAATATTTTTTTCTATTTGAAGATTAGAATGATTCGGATTTCTTGTAATGCATGTAATTGCTACTTAAGAGCTATAAGGCTACTCTAATTTCTTCACAATCTTAAACTTTTTCTCATTCTCTTACTATTTCTTCTTCATCTTTTTCTACTGCTTCTTCTTGTACTACTACTACCAATAATGAGTGTCTACTTTCAAATGAGAATGCTCATTTATAGATGAGATAATATTTCTCTATGTTTTATCTTTAACATGGTCTATAGTATATTCCATTATACTTTCTAATTAATTATAGATAAAAATATAAATTATAGTTCAATTGAGAAAGCTTACTAAAAGATGAGTATCTAATTGCAATTTGAGTATAAAGGGTAGATTAATTACCAATTCTGCAAGATTAATAATAGATGAGTATCAACTTGCAACATTTAGGAATCCATTTGTTAGAGCATATGTTTGAGTGGTTGATTTGCTTGTTGACAACTTCCTTGATTTGATAGAGCATAGCGATATATGTATCTCACACATCAACCATGTTACAACATCAATATAAATTTTTTTACAAGGTAAATGGTCTTGAGGTTGGTAATATATATTCTACAAATCTTCTCCAGTGGAGAAACTAAGGTCTTGAAAGACTAACTATGGTCTCCTTTAATGATTATATTTTCTCTATGACAAGATTAATCAATCAAAAAGTTTGGTTACCTAACAACAACAAATCAATAGAGCAAGCAAAGACATGAATATTCAATTGATATGCCTTCCAATCTCAAAAGATTGTCAAATATAACCATCAATAGGTTTCAAACCTATTTGAAAAATATTATAGCTCAAATATAACAATCTCAAAAGATTGTTAATTAAATAAGATATTTTTGAATTAAATCACAAAATTATTTCTCATTTTCCCAAACTATAGATAATAGAGTTGAATTAATAAATAGAAAATATATATATATATATATTCACATTATTTTTATTACACACACACGCACACACATACACACTGCAAAAATTCAGAATAGATTACCCAAAATGACTTTTCTGGATTTTTTAGAAATGACGTTAAATGCATAGCACATAGTAATTTTAATAATGCAAAAATTATTAAACACATATACACACTACCATAAAATAAATGAACACAACAAAAAACTTACACTATCAAAAATACACTACTAAAAAACTTGCCATATATAACATAAACTATGATCATACACACACTCTCATTTTATCATTCATAAAATAGCAAAATACAGATTAAAACTATTTGTTTTTGAATAATTATTCTAAAAAAATTATTTTTTAGAATAATTATTAGAATTATCTTTTTGTGCTCTTCATGCAATATAGATAATAAATCAAAAACATATGCATTTTGTTTCATGCTCCTGACTCAAGAACACCCTGTGAACAAAAACATTAGCAATGGGCCATGAATAATTAGGGTTTTAAATAGAAATATTTATAACCAATACAAAAAAAAGATACCAACAAACTATAGCATCAAAATCACCCAAACCATGATAAAGAAGTTCACCCACTTAATACCAACATGCCCTAACAATGCATAACAATTTTTTCTTTTAATATCTATGGTAATAAAAAAATTATAAATATAATTATGTTTAAATAGTTTATGTATACGTTTTTTTATAATTATATATATATATAGTTATGTTTAAACACACTTATTTAAAGCAAACTTATATTTATGTATACTATTTTTTGTATACAGTATGTAGTTATTTATATTGAAAATTTTTTAAATTTGGCATACCTACTGTGCACCATCAAAATCCATACAATGATAACGCATTAAATCACAAATGCATGAAGTATGTATACGATTAAGTATATATACACAAATCCAAGAACATGGTGGTGAATAAAGGAGAAGAATTTCGAAAACATTAAAACTTAAGCTTATTCAAGTTCATCGATGAAGAATAAATGTATAAAACGTACCATAAATAAAATAAAAATAAAAACATAAACCTTGAAATCGAATATATGTTGAAGCATCAGTGTCGAGGGATAGATGGCCTTTTACGGAGGTTCACGTCACTTAAGCATCAGTGTCGAAGAAGATAATCGTGTTGTAAATATTAGCTAATTTTTTATATTTTTAATTATTAAAACATTAAATAAATAATATATATATATATAATCAAAAAGACCAATTAATTTTATTCACTATAAAAATTTTTTTGAACAAAATTAATGTGCCTGTTGCAAGGTACAAATGAAAAATAAACATCTTAAAATTTTTTATTATAATATTAATATAAACAATAAATATATAAACAATAAATATATAAACAATAAAAAAAATATGATTAGCCTTATAAAAAAAATATCAAATAAGTACAAAATTAACAAAGTCCATATAATAAGAAATAAATGAAAAGATAATTTGTCTTCTAGTCATTCGCCTAAGAGTTATAAAATACTATTAATGTTAAAAAATATATAAAAATTTATATTTTATCTTCATAAATTTTTAAGAATTCATATTAATTTATACGAAGATAATATGAAATAATTTTAAAGGCATAAAATTTCATATTATTTGATATTATTATTATTTTTTAAAATTCAATAAATTACTTAAAGTGAGAAGATAATTAAAATAAGTTATATTTATTATTTTAATAAAAACTTAATGTTAAAAGCTAATAGTCAAAATATTACTTAATTGTTTAATTTGTATAATTTTTTTAAGAGCAAACATCTATGTATTTATTTATAAATATTAATTTATTTTCTTTTAACTTTATTAAAAAAATCATATTTATATTATATTTCATGATTTTCAAATATTGTATTATTTATTTATTTAAAAGGTTTCTATAATAATAAAATTTTTCTTACTTATAATAATATTAATTTTTACTAGTTTATTGGTCAATTCAGATAATTTATAAAATAGTTTCAATTTTATTATATAATGAATTAATTTATATTTATATTTATAGAAATTTTTAATATAAGTTAATTTAATTTTTAAAATAAAGAAAAAAATTATTATACTTATTGAATTTATAATTTAAATTTACTTAAATACAAATTTTTAAGTTTCTTATTTTAAAATTTTAGAACAATTTTTTTATTATTTTATAAAAATTAATACATCGTAAAAATAATTAATTTAGTCCTTATTAATATAAATAATTGTTTTTTGTATTTGGATATTTTTTAAATTATTTATTTAAAATATAATTTTTTTATGATTTTACGAGAAGAATGTATGTTTCAAGGATTGCTCATCTATAGACCATTAACATACATTTAATAAAAAAAATTAAATAAATTACTAAAACAAATAAAAAATAAAAAAAATTATATAAATAAATATTGGCTAAGGATATGTCGTTGTTAAATACGTAGCTAAATTATTGATTTTATAAGGTAGAGAAAATACATCGCTATATTATGTATTTTACTAGCTCGGGAAAATTCATTGCTAAATCATAGATTTTATTAGCGAAGGAAATTCCGTTGCTAAATCCATCGCTAAATAATGGATTCAATTAGTAAGAAAAATTCTGTCGCTAAATCCGTCGCTAAATCATGGATTTTAATAGCAAGAGAAATTCGTCGCTAAATCGTGTATTTTTTTAGCAATAGAAATTCTGTCGCTAAATCCTTCTCTAAATCATCGATTTTATTAGTAAGGGAAATTCCATCACTAAATTCATCACTAAATCATCGATTTTATTAGCAAGAGGAATTCCGTCGCTAAATCCATCGCTAAATGATGAATATTATTAGCAAGGGAATATTCATCGCTATATCTGTCGCTAAATAATGGCTGGTATTAGCGAGAGATATTCCATCGCTAATTCGTTTGTAAATTCCTCGCTTTTCTTGAGCGAAATTTATGAAAATTTTCTGTCACTAATCCATTGCTAATTCCATCGCTAAAACACTACTTTTCTTGAACTGAATTTAAGAAAATCTTCCATCACTAATCCATTGCTAAATCCCCCACTTTTTTTAACAGAATTTACGAAAAATTTTCCCTCGCTAATCTGTCGGTAAATTAGTTGCTATTTCTTTTCGAAAAAAACATTAAATCCTTGCTATTCCCTATCTAATCTGTTGCAATTTAGCTAGGGATTGATCCCTAGCTAAATTCCATAGCTAAAACGAATTTTTCTTGTAGTGGTTTCTGTTTTTTTTTTTTAGTTATTTAAAATATTATATTAGAATAAGTTATTAAATGAATTTTTTTTGTTTAATTTAAAAGTTTCATTTATAGTTTTTATTTTTATGAAATTTAATTTAGAAATATTAAATTATTTAATACAATTTTTGTAGAAATTGTATTCCAATCAACTTTAATTTGTGTTTGTTCATGTCTATATTAATTGTTTTTTATATATCTGTGAATATGTTTATGTTTCTCCAATTTTTTTGGGTAGAGTTTTAGCCTATTATAGGTATGTAAAAGCCTATTATCAGTGGCGGTAGCGGCGGTAGTGGCTGTAGTGGCACCAGAAGCAACAGTGGTGGCAGTGGCAGCAGCGGTAGTGGTGGCAATAGAGGCAGCAGCGATAGCAGTAGCTGCACTGGCAGCGGTGGCTGCACTAATAGGGGTGGCTGCACCGATAGTGGCTACAGCATCGACAATAGCCATAGTGGTAGAGACAGCAACAGCAAGGGTGGCAGCAACAGCGGGAGCAATAGGAATGGCAACAACTGCAGTATATACATACGTATATAGTCAGTATATACGTACATATAATTATGTAGTATTTTATGTACTTATATACTTAGTATATATGTACTCGGTATATATGTACGCATAATACTATAATTTATATGTACAAATACTATAGTAATATATGTATGAGTTAAATGCTAGTATATATGTACATTTTTGTTGTAGTAATAAAACATTATCTAAACATAATTTTTTTAATTAATTTTGATTTGATTTTATGGTTTTTATTTTTTACAGATGTGGTACCACATTGTTTCCCATACGAAGCTCGTATATGTGAAGGGATTTTTCAATAGACATGAAGCACCATGACTCGGACAACTTTTTCGCTACGGAAAGTTGGTGATCTGAGGAGTTGAGGGAGAGAAAGCAACGTCAATGCATTGATAAATTATACTATATGCACAATCAGTAGATACATTGATTACTAAGATGTAATATAATTTTTGTTATTTTTTTTAGTTATTTAAAATATTGTTTTAAAATAAGTTATTAAAAGAATTTCTTTTGTTTAATTTAAAATTTTTATTTATAGTTTATGTTTATTAAATTTAATATAAAATTATTAAATTATTTAATTAAATTTTAGCTTAAGCTGTATTTCAATCAACTTTAATTTGTGTTTGTTCATGTCTATAATAACTATTTTTATATATCTGAGAAAATATTTGTGTGTCTCTGAATTTTTTGTGTATAGTTTTAGACTATTATAGGTATGTAAAAAACTATTATCAGTAGCAGTAGCAGCGACATCAATGGCAGTGATGGCAGTGGCGGCGGCGGAAGCGGCAGCGATGGCAGTGGTGGCGGTGGCAGAGGTGGGGGATGCAGTGGCGGCAATAGCGGCAGCAGTAGCGATGGAAGTGCCAGCAGTGGGAGCAGCATCATCAGAGGCAGCAATAATGGCAGCAGCAGCATCAGAGGCAGCAATAGTGGCAGCAGCAGTGGCTGCAATAGTGGCAGCAGCAGTGGCTGCACCTGGAGCAGTGGCAGTAGTGGCGGTAGCAGCGACAGCACCAGAGGAAGCAGCACAAGTAGCAGTGGCAGTAGGGATGGTGGTGGTAGTAGTGACAACAGCAGTAGTTTCGGCATGCATTGGCAGTAGCAGTTACGGCATGCAGCAGCAGCACAGGCAGTGAGGGCAGTAGTGACAGCCGTTGTAGCAGCCAGCAGCGGCATCGGCTAGTGGCGGCAACATCGGTGGCAGTGGCGGTAGCTGTGGTATCATAGACAGCGGTGGTAGCAGTGATAGCAGCAATGGTATTGGTAGTGACAGTGGAAATGACAGCAGTCATGGGAGCGGCAGCGGGAGCAATAGTAACATCACCAAATGAGGTATATACGTACGAATAAAGTTAGTAAATACGTACATATAATACTACAGTATTTTATGTACAAATATACGAAGTATATTTGTACTTGGTTTATATGTGCATATAATTCTATTATTTTTATGTACATATACTACAGTAATATATGTACGATTGAAATGCTAGTATATATTTACATATATACTATAGAATTCTATATCTATCAAAACATAACTTTTTTTTAATTTGATTGAGTGGTTTAAATTTTTGATAGATATGATACCACACTATTCCTCATATAAATCTTTTATAAGTGATGGGATTTTTCACTAGACATTATGTGTCATGACTCGGAAAGCTTTGTTATAGTAAAAAAAAGATGTTCGGAGGAGTAGAGAGAGAGAAAGCAATGTCAATGAATGGATATATTATACTTTATGTATTGTCGGTAGATACATTGATAAATAAGATTAAATAAAATTTTGTTATTTTTTTTGTTTCAATTATGTAATGAATTAGAAAAAGATATTAAATGATTTTATTTTTTATTTATTATAAATTATTTATAGTTCCAATTTTTATTCAATTTGATATAAAAATATTAAATTATTTAATTATAAAATTTTAAAATAATTTAAATTCTAAAATTAATTTTGAAATTAAAATATCTAGGGAAAAATCCCTTACTAAAATAGCAAGGGAAAAATCCCTTGTTAATTTAGCTAGGAAATTTTTCCTAGCTAATTTATCTAGGAAAATATTAATATTAGCGACGGATTCTCCGTCGCTAAATTTATTTAGCTAGGGACTATATCCGTCACTAAAATTTATAGACCAACACTTTGGCTAGAGAATCATCCGTCGTTATTTTTATTTAGCGACAAAAAATCTCATTTATATTGCTAATTTAGCTAGGGAATTTGTATTTTTTAACAAGAGATTTTTTTGTTGCTAACTTTTTAGCTAGGGACATTTTCGTCGCTAAATTTTAGCAAGTAACACTTTAGATAGGGAACCGATCCATTGGTAAAATATCACTATATCCCATTTAGTGATGGAAAATTCCAATTTAGTTAGGGAATTGTCCCTAGCTATATGGGATTTTTCTTGTAGTGGTGAAAATTTTGGCACAAATTTGGTTGGTTGAATTTTTTTTTTCGATACCCTTTTTTGGTTGTTAACTTGTCATTTTTTTGTCAGTTATTACCGACCGAATTTTTTGGTCAGTATTATCATATTTTTTAGTAGTGTCAATTTATATATCTATCTATTAGTATATTAGTCTATTTGTAAATTTGTATACATGTTAATATTTCTATCCATCAATCTGTCTATATAACCATCTATTTATTAGTCTATCAATCTATCAATCTATCTCTATATCTATTTTTTTATTTACCTATTATTCTAGTTATTTGTCTATATATCTATCTATCATCAATCTTTTAATATATATGTATAATTTTATATTTATATATATATATATAATTATATATATATATGTATAATTATTCTAGTTACATAAACACATATTGATATCTATCTATCAATATGTAAATTTTTATTTGTGGTTTATCAATTTGTCTATTTTTCTTAATGTCAATCTATCTATTTGTCTATAAATATATATATCTTTTTATCTATATGTTTATCTGTTTATCTAAATATGCTTCTATCTTTCTAAATATCTATCTATCTATATATCTTTGTTTCTATTTATTTATCTATCGTTGTGGCTATCTAAAAAATGTTTATCTTTCTATCTATCTTTCTCTTTATCTTTCTCTATATCTATCTCTGTATATATCTATCTATCTAACAACCTTGCTATCTATTTGCCTTTCTTTTTATCTATCTATTTATCTATCTATGTATCAGAGTATCTATCTATTTGTCTAGCTATCTATCTATCTGACATTTTGTCTATCTATCTATATGTCTTCCTTTAAATTTGTCTATCTATCTATCGATCTCTATGTGTTTATGTCTATATATATATATATATATATGTGTGTGTGTGTGTGTGTGTGTGTGTGTGTGTGTGTGTGTGTGTGTGTGTGCCTATTTATTGATCAATCAATCTATCTTTCTCTATGTCTATCTACCTATCTATTTGTCAATTTATGTATCAATGTGTGTGTGTGTGTGTGTGTATACATATATATATATATATCTATGTATTTATCTCTCTTTGTTCTATATATTAATCTATCTATATATATACCTGTCTATCTATCTTTGTGTCTATATATCTATATGTCTTTGAGTATATCAATATATTTTTCTATCTTTCTATCTATCTATTTATCGATCTATCTCTCTATATGGCTATATGTCTATTTGTTTAAATTATATATTTATATCTATCTATTTATTAATCTATCTAACTATCTATTTATCTATCTTTCTATCTATGTGTCTATATCTCTACAAATATATATATCTTTATATCTATTTATATATCATTCTATCTATCTTTCTTTCTTTAGATTTATCTATCTTTCTTTCAACATACTTTCCTACCTAACAACCTCCCTACCTCTCTAATTATCTATCTAACTATCAATCAATTAATCTATATCTATCTATCTATTTATCTATGTAACTATCCATCTATCTATCTATTAGTCAATCTATCTATCTATGTATCTATCTATTAGTCTCTCTATCTCTTTTTCTATCATTATATATGTCTATCTATCTATCTATCTATTAATCAATCTGTCTATCAATCTATCTAATTTTTTATATATCTATCTATCTAACTATCAAAATGTCATTTTGCCTATCTATCTATGTGTATTTATATTTATATATCTATCTATAATTCTATCAATCAATCAATCCACCTATCTATCTACTCCATGTGTATATCTATTTATATGTTTATATGTCTATTTCTATATATATCAATCAATCAATCTACCTATCTATATAACTATCTATCTATATACCTATCTTTCTATTTGTCTATCTATATATCTATTTATTTGTATATCAATCTATGATTTTTTCTGTCCTCCAGTTTGTCTATCAATCAGTTTATACATCTATCTATCTATCTACCTATCTCAGTATCTATCTATCTATCTATCTATCTATCTAACTATCAATTAATCTATTTGTTTATCTATTTATCAATCTATATGTCTTTATGTCTATCTTTGTATTTGTCTATTTATATACTATATATCTACCTATTTATGTGTCTCACTATCTATCTACTTAAGAATTTATTTTTCTAATAATAAATATATCTATGAATCTATATATCAATATATCTAGTAATCCATTTATCTAGTAATCTATCAAGCTTTTTATCTATCTATATATCTATATATCTATCTATCTATCTATATCTATCTATCTATTTAACTATCTATCTATATTTTTATCAATCTACCTATCGATATGTTTGCTTGTTTTTATATCTATCTTTTTGTCAACTTATCTATATGTCTATCTCTACAACTATCTATTTGCATATTTAGCTATCTATCTTTTTATCTATTCTTTTATTTGTCTCTTTGTCTATTTGTTTATCTAACTTTATCTATATATTTATCTATCTATCTATCTATCCATCCATCTATTTGTTTATCTGACTATATCTATCTATTTTTATATATATCTATCTATTTTTATATATATCTATCTATCTATTTGGCTATTTTTCTATCTGCCTATTTGACTATCAATCAATCAAATACCTTTCTATTTTTCTAACTATACATTTGTTGATCTAATTATATATCTGTTTATCTATTTTGCTATCTATCTTTCTATCATTCTATCTATTTGTCTATCTATCTTTTGTCTATCTATCTATCTATCTTTTTATTATTCAATCATTCATCTATCTATCTATATGTCTAACTAACTATCTATGTATCCATTGATCTATTTATATATCTATTTATTAATCTATCTATCTATCAATCCTTTTTTCAATATGTCGATCTATCTATTAACCTCTATCTCATTTTCTATCTTTATATCTTTCTATTTATCAATCTTTACATACATACATACATACATACATACATACATACAAACATACATATATATATATATATATATATATTTGTTTATATGTTTATTGAACTATCTAATTTTTAATCTATCTATGTATCTATCTATTTGCCTATTATCTATCTATCTATCTATCTATCTATATATCTATCTATCTAACTATCTATCTAACAATTTATCTATATGTGTGTGTCTATCTATCTATTTTTTTATTTATTTATATGTCTATGTCTATCGGTCTATATGTGTGTCTATCTATCTATTTATTTATATGTCTATGTCTATCAGTCTATATGTGTGTCTATCTATCTATTTTTTTATTCATTTATATGTCTATGTCTATCGGTTTATATGTATATCTATTTATCTTTTTTCTTTCAATCAGTATATCTATATATTTGTGTATCTTTCTATTTTCTATCTGTTAATCTATATATCTATCTTTCTTTCTTTATATCCTTCTATTTTTCTATATGTTAATCTATCTATCTAGCTATGTATCTATCTATATATCTATTTTCTATCAAATTATCTATATATATGTATATATGTTTATCTATCTATATGTCTTTCTTTCTTTATTTCAATTTATCTATCTAATTTTCTATTTGTTTAATTGCTTATCTATCTTTGTGTATATCTAAGAATCTATCTAACTATCTATCTATCTTTTAGTCATTTAATATTTATATCTATCTATCTATCTAATTATCTATCTATCTATATATCTATCAATATATGTATCTATTTATCTCTTTGTTCGTTTATTTTTCTGTCTATTTATCAAACTAACTATATTTCTATCCATGTGTCTATATGTATGTTTATATATTTTTTTGTCAAATAATCTAACTGAATATCTATCTAATTTTCTAATTATTTATAAGTCTATTTGACTTTTTATCTATTTTCCTATCTGTCTTTTTAATTAATAATATAACTATCCATATATCTATCTAGCTATCTTTTTATATATCTATCTGTCTATCTATCTAATAGGCTACATGTCTATTTGTCTATATATCAATCTATCAATTTGTCAATCTATCTATATATTTATCTATCTATCAATCAATCTATTAATTAATCTGTCTATCTCGTTATCTGTCATTTTATCTTTCTCTCTTTCTATCTATGTATCTATCTATCTATCTATCTATCTACTACTCTATGTATCTATATATGTATCTTTGTATCTATGTATATATCTATCTATATATCTCTTTATTTGACTGTCTATCTATCCATGTGTTGATTTGTCTAGTTGTATATTTATATGTATGTCTATCTATTAATCTATTTATTTGTCTATCTATCTATATGTCTATCTGTCAATTTCACTTTTTGTCTAGTTTTGAAATGAATTTTCTATTTGCCTACCTATTTATCTATCATTATGTCTATCAACCTATATGTTTATCTATCCAAGTGTCAACCTATCTATTTATCTATCTTTCTATCTATCTTTTTTTCTATCTTTTTTTCTATCTATCTATTTAGCTTTATAAAATTTTATATATCCACCTATCTTTTTATCTATTTATATGTCTATATGTCTATCTTTATATCTATTTATCTATCTATATGTCAATATATCTATCTGTTTTTTATGTGTCTATTAATTTATGTGTCTATCTATCTATATGTCTATCTGGGTATCTATCTATATTTTTATCTATTTATTAGTCTATCAATATATCAAACTATAAGGCAATCTCTTTATATGTATATCTATCTATTAGTCTAATAGTCTATCATTATATATATCAACTTATCTATGTACCTGCCTGCCTACCTACCAATATATTTGTCTATATAAATATCTTTTTATCTGTCTGTTAGTTTCTTTGTCTATTTGCCTATCTCTCTGTATATCTATATATCTATATAATTTTCTACTTATATATATATATCTTTCTCTTTCTATCTATTTATTATTCTATTTATATAATTTTCTATCTGTATATATATATATATGTTTATATTTTGATATATCTATCTAGTTATCGCACTATTTGTTAAATTTTCAATATATCTATTTATCTATCGATCTATTTGTCTATCCATCTATCTAACTATCTATCTGACTCTATCAATTTGTCTATCTTTCTATCTATATAATTATCTGTATGTCTATTTGTTTATCAGTTAAATATATTACTGTCTATCTGTCAATCAATCTCTCTGCCCATGAATCTATATTTATATGTATCTATCAATTTAACTATCTATCTATATATCTATCAATATTTATATCTATTTAACTGACTATCTATTTATCTATCTATACTTTATCTATCTATCTACCAATTTATTTATACTAATACACATATAGATAGATAGCCAGATTGATAGTTAAATAGGTAGATAGATTGGTAGATAGATAGTAAGATAAGAAGATAGGTAGATATATTGATATATAGACAGATAGGTAGATAGACATATAGATAGATCGACAAATATATAGATAAATAGATAGAAAGATAAATAAACAAATAGTTAGATACATAGATAGCTAGATAAAAAGACAAATAGACTAATAGATAGATAGATATACATATAGACAGACGCTTAGATAGATAGATAGATACAAAGATAGAAAAATATAGAGATAGATAAATAAACATATAGAAAGCTAGATAGATAGATAGATAAAAGGATAGGTAGAGAGATAGACAAATAGATAGTTAGATATATCGATCGACAAATAGATAGATAGATAAATAAATAGATAGCTATACAATTAGACCAATAAAAAGATTATTAAATAGATAGATAGAAATATACTTATATAGATAGACAAACAGATAGAAAGATACATAGATAGACATATAAAAATATAAAAAGATACAAAAATAGATAGATATATACATACATAGATAGACAAATAGATAGATAAATAGATAGATAGATTATTAGATAAACAAAAAGACTAATAGACAAATATACTGATATACAAATAGACAACTAAATAGATAGATAGATGACTATATATTGAAATAGACATTTAGATAGATTGATAGATAGATATAGAGACATATAGGTATATAGATAGATAGATAAATAGATTAATAGACTATTAGACTAATAACTATTTGATTGATAAATAGATATAAAGATTGACAAATAGATAGATAGATAGCCACATAGATATATAAAAGGATAGATAGATAGATAGGTAGGTATATAGATAGATAATTAGATAAATAGATATGTAGATGGACAAATTGATAGATTGGCAGATAGACATATAGATAGATATGTAGATACACAGATATACAACTAGATAAATAAACAAATGAATTGATAGATAGATAGAGAAATAGTCAAATAATCAAATAGGCAGATAGGTTGATAGAAGGATAGACATTTAGATAGATAGACATTTAGATAGATAAACACAGAAAATAGGCAAATTTATAGAAAGATAGACACACAGATAGATAGATAGATATATATATATACAAATAGACAGATAAATAGATAGACTGATAGACTAATATATAGGTAGATAGATATATAAATATAAATATAAATATAAATATAAATAAATAAATAAATAAATAAATATATATATATATATATATATATATATATATATATATATATATATATATAAAATGATAGATAGGTAGATAGATATATAAATATAAATATAAATATATATATATATATATATATAATGATAAATAGGTAGATAGATATATAAATATAAATATAAATATATATATAATGATAGATAGGTAGATAGATATATAAATATATATATATATATATATACATATAGATAGTTAAACTGATTGATTGGTAGATAAATTGACATATAAACAAATAGAATGATAGAAAAATAGATGGATATTCTAATAGACTGATAGATTCATTCATATATATAAAATTGATGGGAGACATATAGATAGATAAATATATAGATAAATATATAGATAAACTAATAGTTAGATAGACTCATAGTTAGTTAGACTCAGTCAAAAAGGCAAATATATAGATATAAAGATAAAAGATAAACAGATAGATGGATAGACATATAAAGAGATAGTAATATTTGCAGATAGGTTGATAGTTAGAAAGACTTTAAGAGATATTATGATAATAGAGAGATTGACACATATATACATATATAGATAAATAGACTAATAGAATGATAGATAAATAGATAGAAATAAGGATAAATAGACACACAAATAGATATATAGATAGATGAATAAATAGATAGATAGATAGATAAATAGAAAGTTAGATAAATATTAAGATAGAATGATAGATTGATAGATACATAGATAGGCAGATAAGCATATTGACATATAAAAAAATAGATAAACATATAGATATATAGATAGTTAGATAAATAAACAATAAATTGAATGACTAATAAAAAATAGATAGTTAGACAAATTAAAATGATAGACAAATTAATAGATATACTGATAGATTAATAGAAAGATGAATAGATAAATAGAAACATTGATAGACTTATAGACATACATATAAATAGATAAACAAATAGATAGATAGATAAATAGATTGATTGATTGATTGAATGATAGACAACTAGTTAGATAGGCAGATATATAAAAATAAAAATAGACAGATAGATAAAGAATCAGATAATCATATAGATTAAATGGCTTATAGATAGATGGATAAATATATAGATAGAAAGATATATATATATATATATATAGAAAGATACATAGACAAACAGATAGATAGATTCATAGATAGACAAACATATAGATAGTTAGAGATATAGACATATATATAAATGAAAATAGATAGACAGATAGACAAATAGACACATAGAGAGATATAGCAATAGTAATAATGACAAATAGACTAAGAGGCTGATAGATATATGGATAGATAAACAAATTGAAAAAAACATAGAGATAAATAGATAGATAGGCACATACATATTGATAAAAAGAAAGATAGGTAGATAGACAAATAGACATATAGACAATAGATAGATAGACATACAGATTAATCGATAAACAACAGAAATATAGATAGATAGATAGATAGACATATAGATAGATAGATAGATTGATTGATAGACAGATAGATAGATAGAGATATAGATAGACAGATAGATAGATCAATAGAGATATAGATAGACAGATAGATAGATAGATAAACATAAAGATAGATAGATAGAGTGACTAATAAACTAATAGATTAATAGACATATAGATAGATACACTGATATATAGAAAGATATATAGATAGATAGATAGATAAATAGATAAAAATATTGATAGATAGGGAGATAGAAAGATATACACATACAAATAGATTGATTGTAAGATAGATCGATAGATAGACTGATAGATTGATAGACTGATGGAATATTAGACAAATTGATAGATAGACAGATAGATTGATTGAACATACATAGATAGATAGATATATAGTTTGATAGACAATTATACTAATAAAATGATAGTCAGATAGATATAAAATAGATAAATAAATAGATAGATAGACAGATAAACATACAGAGCCAAATATACATAGATAGATAGATAAATAGATAGATATACATATATATAAATAGAGAGGTAAATAGATGTATAGACAAATGGACAGACAGACAGACATATAGATAGATAGATTGATTGATAAATAGACAGATCATAAAGAAAGATAGATAAATAGATAGAAATATAAACAAATAAATAGACTGATAGATAGATAGATACATAGATAGATCGAGACATTGATAGAAAGATAGACAAAGTGACATATATATAAAGCGATCAATCGACTGATAAACAAAGAGATAAACATAAATATAGACAGATTGACATATAGATAAATAAACATATAGATAGAATGAAAAATAGATATATATATATATAGATAGATTGATTGATTGACAGATAGATATTTAAACAGATAGAAAGATATACATATAGATGAATAGATAGATAACAAGAAAGATAAAATGATAGATAGAGAGAGATAGATAGATATATATATATATATATAGATAGATAGATTAACTGATACACAAATAGTCAAATAGATAGATAGATAGTTAGATAGATAGATTGGCATATATATTTTTATATAGATTGATAGATTGACATATAGAAATATAGATATATAGAGAGATAGATAGATAGAGAGATATATAAATTGACAGGTAGATAGATTGGCAGATAGATATATAAAGAGATATATAGATATATAGTTCGAATTAAAGACAAATAGACATATAGATAGATAGATATATATAGATAGAGATTAATACATAGACATATAGACAAATACATAGATATACATATATACAGATATACATATAAATAAATAAATAAATAAATAGACACATAGTCACATAGACATATAGGTAGATAGATAGATTGATAGATAGATAAGTAGATAGACAGATGAGTAGATAGACTGATAGATAAAAAGATAGATAGATAGATGATTAGTTAGATAGATAGATATATATACAAAAATAAAGAAGGATAGATAAACATATTGACATCTAGACATATAAATAAATAGACAGATAGAGAGATAGTCAAATAAATAGATAGACAAATAGACATATAGACAGATAGAGAGATAGACTTATAGATAGATATACAAATAGATAGATAGACAAATAGGCAAATAGTCAGATAGTTAGATAGATAGACATATAGATAAATAGTTAGATATACAAATAGTCAGATAGATAGATAGATAGACATATATATAAATAGATAGATAGACAAATAGACAGATAGATAAATAGTCATATAGACAGAAAGATATATAGATTGATAGATAGGTAGATATATAGATATATAGTTAGAGAGGTATATTGATAGATAGATAAATAAATATATAGATAGATAGAAAAATAGACTAATAAATGCATAGACCCATATATAGAAAATAAAATAGGGTGATAGATAGATCGACATATACACATATAGATACATAGAAATATATATGGATATGTAAATAGACAAATAAATATAAAGAAATAAAGATAGATAGATAGATAGACAAATAGAAATATATATAGATATATAGATAGATAGATAGATGATAAATAGATATATATATATATATATAGACAGATAGATAGATAAATAGATAGATACACCAATAGAAATATATACAGACAGACAGACAAATAGATAGATAGATAGACATATAGATAGATAGATTGATTGATTGATAGACTGATAGATAGAAATGTAGATTGGTAGATAGATAGATTGACTGATAGACAGATAGACAAAAATATAACTATACATAGGAATACTAATAGATAAATAGACACATAGATAGATAAATAGATAGAATGATAGATAGATAGACAAATAAACATATAGATAGATAACTAGATAGATACATAGAACAATAGTTATACAAATAGATAGATATATAGATATATTGATTGATTGATTGATTGATCGATAGACAAATAGATAAACAGATAGATATATATATATACACACACACACACACACAACCATGCAAATCTATTAATAGATAGATAGATAGACAACTAGAAAATTAGACACTTAGAAAGAAAGAAAGATCGATATATAGATAGACAAATAGGCAAATAGATAGATATATAGATAGATAACTAGACTTATAGAAAGATCGATAGATAAATAAATAGAAAGATAAATAGATAGAGAGTTAGACAAATATATAGATAGATAGATTAATAGATAGATAGATTTATAGATAGATAGCTAGACTGATAAACTAATAGCCATATGATAGATAGATTGATTGACATATAGAAAAATAGAAGATACTAAAATACATACAATAATGGATAGATAGATAAACATATTGACACAAAGAAATAGAATGATATAAAGAGATATAGATCTGTAGATAGCTAGATAGGTAAAATAATAGACAGATAGATTGGTTGACATATATATATATAGATAGATAAACACATATATAGTTTGATAGATAAAAATGTAGATAGATAGATTCATAGGCAGGTAAAGAGGTAGGTAGATATACAGATAGATAGAAAGATGGGTATATAGATATATAGACAAATAGATAGATAAATAATAGATAGATACAAATAAAGAAATAAAGATAAATAGATAGATAAATTAATAGATACATAGATAAATAGTGAGAGAGACAGATAGATAGAGAGATTAAAAATAGATAGATAGATGCATAGTCACATAAACAGAATGACAGATAGAGATATATATGTATAAAAAGATAGATAGATAGAGATATAGATAAATAGACAACTAAATATATAGAGAGATAGAAAGAAAAATAGATAGAGAGAGATATAGATTCACATGTAGATACATAGAAAATAGAGATATTGAAAGATTTATGGATAGATTGATTGATAAGTACATAGATAGATAGATAGATAGACAAATAGACTGATAGACTAATAGACAAATATACAAATAGACAGATAGATATACAATCATATAGATAAATAGATAGACTGATAGACTTATAGATATATAGATAGATAGATAGATATATAGATAGATAGATAGGTAGATAGACAGATAGATAAATAAAGAGTTAGACAAAAAAGATAGAAAGATAGATAGATAGATAGATACAAAAATAGACACATAGACACCTATACACATAGATAGTTAAAATGATAGAAAGATAAATAGATAGATAGTCAAATACATAGATAGAGAGAAAGACATATAGACAGATAGTTATATTGATAGATTAAAAGATATATAGATAGTCATCTAGATAAATAGATAGATAATAATATAGATAGACAAATAGACAAATAGACATATAAATAGATAAATAATTATATAAACAAATATATTAATAGATAGATAGACAAATATATTATTAGGCAAATAGATAGATACAAGAGAGATAGATAGATAGATAGATAGCTAGAGAGTAAGATGATAGACATATTGATAGATAGTAGATTGGTAGATATATTGATTGATAGATTGATAGTTATATAGGGTGATAGATAACACAACATATAGATAGATAAATCGATAGATAGATTGACAGATATATACTTTGATAGATAAATGGATTGACAAATAAATAGATAGTTAGATAAATAGACAAATATACAAATATACATATATATAGATAATTAGATAGACAAATAGACAAATAAACAGATATGAATATAGAATGATAGAATGATAAACTGATAGAGTAATAGAAAGATTAAGAGATAGAGAGATAGAGAGAAAGAAATATAGAGAAATTGATAGATATACAGATAGTTGGATTGACAGATAGGCAAATATACATATAGATAAATAAACGTATAGTTAGATAAATAGATAGAAAGATAGATAAACTAATAGATAGATAGATAAACAAAAAGATGTATAGATAGCTAGATTGATAGACAGATAGATAGACACATAGATAGATTGATAGATTGGGAGATAGAAAGAAAGATAGATAGATAAAAAGATAGATAAATTGATAGATAAATAGATAGATAAATAGTAATAAATAAATACATACATACATACATACATATATATATATATAAACAAATAGATAGATACATAGATACACAGATAGAAAGATAAAAAATAGGCATATAGAAAGATAAACAGATAAATACATTGATAGTATATATATATATATATATAGAATGATAGATACTTAGACATATAAATAGATTGAAAGATATATAGATTTATAGATAGAAAGATAGTAAGATAAACAGCTAAAGAGATATACAGATTATATAGATAAATAGATAATAAACAGATAAACAGATAGATCTATAGATAGAAAGATGTACAAATATATAGACAGATATATATATATATATAGTTAGAAATATAGACAGATACAAAGATAGACATATAGACTGATAGACAACAGATATATATATATATATATTGATAGATAGACAAACATATTGATAGATAGATATATAGATAGATAAAAGGTAGACAGATAGATACATTGATAGATATATATATATATATATATATATGTGTGTGTGTGTGTGTGTGTGTGTGTGTGTATGTGTGTGTGTGAATAGGCATATAGATAGATATATAAATACACAAAAATATAGATAAATAGATAGATTGATCGAAAGACATAAAGATAAATAAGAGATAGATAAATAAAGAAGAGACAAATATATAGATATATATAGAGATAGATAGACATATAGACATAAATATATAAGAAAATAGACAGAGACACATACAAAAATAGACAGATACATAGATAGATAGATAGACAGATAGATACACATATAGACAAATAAACAAATAGACAATTATATGGATAGAAAGATTGACAAATAGATAAATATATAGATAGATAGACAAATAGAAAGATATACTGATAGACACTTACATATATATACAGATAAACATAAAAATAGATTGATAGATAGATAGATAGACAAATAGATAGATAGATAGTTAGATCGATAAAGAGATAGATAGATAGATTGATATACAGATAAATAGATAGATCATTAAAAAGATATACTAATATAGAAATAGATGGATAAAGAAAAAGAGAGATAGAAAAATAGACAGACATACACACACACACACACACACACACACCAAATATAGATCGATAGATATATAGATATAGAGTGAGATAGATAGATATAGATAGATAGATAGATAGATATAAAAATTGAAAAATAAATAGATTTATTGATAGACAAATAAATCGAGAGATAGATAGGAAAATTAATGGATAAACATATAAATAGTTAAAAATATAGACAAATAGATAGATAGATATATATGTGTGTGTGTGTGTGTGTCTATGTGTGTGTGTGTAGACAAATATATAGATAGATTGGTTGATTGATAGATAGAGAAATAATTAGATATATAGATATATAAATAGATAGATAGATTAATAGATATACATATAGACATGTAGATAAATAAAGAAATACATAGATGGAAAGATAGATATATATATATATATATATATATATATATAGTTATATAGATAGATATATATATATATATATATATATATATATAAATAGATATAAAGATAGATAGCCAGATAGATAGATAGACAAATAAACATATAGAAAGAAAGAAAGAAAGAAAGACACATAGGCATAAGATATATAGGTAGATTGACTTAAAGACACAAAGTCATATAGACATATAGACAGATATATAGAAAAATAGAAAGACGAATAGACGGTTAGAAAGATTGATAGATAGATAGACTGATATATAGATAGATAGATAGATAGATCGACAAATAATTAAATAGGTATATATGTTTATATATACATATATATATATACACGTATATATATATATTCATATATACACTCATATACATATATGTATATATATACATATATATATATATGTGTGTGTGTGCATGTGTGTGTGTGTATGTATATATACATATACATATATATATATATATATGTGTGTGTGTGTGTGTGTGTGTGTGTGTGTGTGTATGTATATATGTATGTATGTATATATATATAGACACATTGACTAATAGTTTAATAGATTGAAAGATAGTTAGATAGTTAAAAGAAATTATAGATATAAAGATAGATGGTAACATATTTACATAGATAGTTAGACATATAGACATTTAGACATATAGATATGTAGATAGTTAGATAGATAGACAGACAGATAGTTAAATAGACAGATAGACAAATAGATTAAAAGGCCAATATATAAATAGATAGATAGATCGATCAAAGTCAAATAAATATATTTTAAGATTGATAGATAAATGGATAGATAGATAGCTAGACGAATATATAGATAAATAGATAGATAGATAGATAGATTTATAGATTAAGAGACATATAAAGATATAGAGAGATTTCTAGATAGTGAGATAGATAGAGAGATATATAAATAGTTAGATAGACAGATAGACAAATAGATAGATTGTATAAAATTCAGAAAGATAGATAGATAGGTTAATAGATAGACATATATACATCTAGATAGATATAAATATAGATCAGTGGACAAATATATAGATAAACAAATAGAAAGTTAGATAGATTTATAGATAGACAAATAGATATATTAAAAGATAGAAAGATAAAAGATTAATAGACTGATAAATAGATAGACATACAGATAGATAGATATAAATATAGATAGATAAATATAAATATAGATAGCCGCATAGATAGATAGATAAACAAATAGATAGTCAATTAGATAGATAGATAGATAAACAAATAGATAGTCAATTAGATAGATAGATAGATGAATAGATAAATATGTAAATAGATATACAAATAAATAGAAATATAGATTTAAAGATAGATAGATCGACCGATATATAGATATAAAATATACACAAATATAGATATAAAGATAAAAAGATAAATAAATATATTGATATATAGATAGACCAATTTACTTATAGATAGTTAGAGAGATTTAAAGATAGACAAATATATCGATAGAAATATTGATAGATATATAGACATATAAACAGATAGATATATAGAAAGATAAAAATAATTAAATAGAAAGAAAGACATATAAAGACATAGGCTGATATATAGATAGACATATAACTTTTTTGATAGATTGATAGATTAATAGATATATAAATAAACAATAGCTAGATATATAGATAGATAAATAAAAAGATTGATATAGATAGGTATTTCGAATGATTGGTAGATAAGCAGACAGACAACTATATGATAGACATCTAGTGTGAGAGAATAGAGAGATAGATAGATAGATAGGCATATATACAAATAGAATCAAAGATAGGTAGATTGATATATTGATAGACAGAAAGGCATATAGATAGATATGTAGATAGACAAATAGTCAAACACACAAATAAAATAGTAGACGGATAGATAGATTGATTGATTGATAGGTAGAAAAATAAACACATAAATTGATAGATAGATATATAAATATATAGATAGATAGATAGGCATATAGACAAATAGATAAAAGAAACATGATACATAGACATATAAATAGGTAGACATATAGGTTGATAGATAGATAAATAGATGGACAAATATATAGATAGAAAGGATGAAAGATAGAAAGATAATAGATAAACTAATAGATAAATAGATAAACTAATAGACAAATAGATAGTTAGACAGATGGAAAGATAGGTAGATGTGAGTGGGAAGAACATTGCACTCGACAATCTGAAAAGTCAAAAAAATGCATTATTTTCTCATGGCAATGTAAATGATAAAAAATTAGTAATCATAATAAGGAATATCTCCTGATTTTTATTCTCATCATTCTTGAAACCTAAGGTTCTCAGTGCCCCAACAGATGCCCTTTACACTTTAGCATCAAAGAAATCCAACAATTCAACTAGAGGTGGTATCCCACCATTCATCCTAAAAAATAACTAATTAACAAAAAGCAGTGTGCATAGTATCAAAAAAGATTGCATTAAAAATAGCAACCTAATATTAGTTTTGATGTTGCTATTCTCATGGGCAAGGTTGGTGATCACATCAGCTGCCCGTCTTAGGATGCTATTCACTACCCTAGAAGTAGATCCATCTTGGTGCCTCTTCAATAGGTCCACAATAAGTGGCAAAGCACCTATGTCAATAATAAGTTGCTAATGTTCTGGCTGTTCCACAACAAAATCATAAAAGTTCATGAGTGTAACATCTAAACATACAACCAAATAATAGTCAGCAATAGAATGCTACAATAGAGTACAAATCAAAAAACTAAAGCCTTATAATTTGTGAGACACTTCATCGTTCATGAATTTTGAACTCATGAGTTACTCATAAATTATAGTTTATAATCATGCCTTGTGTGTTTTTTACATTTTTTATTATTTCTATGGTATTATTAATGGAAGCACCTAACATCTAGACTGTGTCAATTCATTGACCCATTATATTTTATGCGAGGATTGCCTGTTATTTTTTTACTCAGAGTTTTTCATCAAGTTTTATGGTTGTCATAGAATTATGCATAGCATCAATGCTAAAAACTCTAAGGAAAACAAACCTTGAAGGCATGTAAGGTTCAAAATCCTAAAAAATGAGAGAACATACATTGTGCCAAACACAGAGGACATTGGCATACATACTACAGTAATGCCCCATATACTACTATCACATACTGTGTGAGGTGAGCATCAACTCCATAAAAAGGATGTTACATGGTTATGCATGATATGAGAGTTTGTGCATGGTAGTAGGCACCTCAATTGCACAATAGGAATTGTAAGTGTGTAGTATTGTTTTCGTTGATAGTGTGCATGGTTGTGTATGGTAATATGGCACAATAGTATGCATTCAATTATATGATTTGAACACAACTTCAATTTTTATGATATATCATTTCTTCATATGATATATACATTAAAAGAATAATCTCTTGTGTATGCATACAAGCATCATATTGCACATCACTATTATCTTAGTCACATGTTATATAAAGTATAAACTTTTATATATAATTGCATATGATTATATAAATATACAAGTGTTTAGATATAATGTTGTGTTTAAAATATTTTATAAATGATACATATATATATAATATATATGTAACACTTTAATAAATATTATATAGTATATATATCATATTTATATAAGCATTATAAATATTATATATTTATATAAAAATTTATATGTTATATAAATGTTTACAAATATCTATAAACATTTTATATGTTATATAAATGTTATATAAAAAATTATATAAATGGATAGTTTTATGTAAATGTTGTAAAATATTTATAAACATTTATACATATGTATAAATATTTATATATAATGTTATATCTTTATATAAACATATCAATGTTTATATATAATGTAATACATTTATATATATTAAAGTATAACATTTATATATAATGTCATATGATTATATAAATGTATAAAAGTTTAAATATAATGTTATCTATTTATAATATTTTAGGAGACAATCAAAATAGAACTCATAAACATTGTGTTTGTTTTTCATAAGTTACGGAAGCATAATACATTAAGCAAATTTTTTTTTCTTAGGTTACAGAAGAATAAAACAATAAGCTTACATTTAGTATTTGAAATCCATAAAACACTAAAAAATTAATCAATAAAAGAACAAAGTTTACATTAACCATATCTTGTTTCATTAATGGTGGAGAATCAAAATCATATAAGTAATGTGAAAATAGAATAAAGAAAAAGTAAAATTAGGAGAAAATTAAAATTAAATTAAAAACTTGAATAATTTGTATAAATCAAACTCAACTAGTGGTAATCAAATTGAGAGAGACAGATAAATATATTTAGTATTCTGAAGGAGAAGAGCATTGATAATCTTACTTGGTAACAAAAAGAGGTAGAATTTGCCCATTTTGCTTCTTCTCTCTTCCTCTTCGCAAAGATAGTAAAATATGGTAAATGTTTGAATGCCTTACCGGTATCTTTTTTCCCTAAAACTATAAATAAAAAAATGGATGTAAATATATATAAAAAAAGAGACAAAATATAAAAGTTAACTAAAATTATAAAAATTAAATAATTTAAATAAAAAAAAATTAAATAGATTTTTATTTAACCATAAATGATATTATTTCCTAAATAAAAAATTTATTGTTAATAATTTATTAAATTTTAATCGTTAATTTTTGTAAAATTAAATATAAATTAATGAAATGAATTTCAGAAAAAAAAATTATTAAGGGTTATACAAATGAAGATTAAAAAATTATATTACTAATAACCATGAAAACTAATAATTGGTAATCAAATTTTCATAATATTAAATATAAAAAAAGAAATATTTTAATATATCCATAAATAAATTATATAAATGTATAACCATAAAAAATTTATAATATTTCATATTATTTTAAATTTATGGATAAATTAATAATATTAATTCATAAATAAAAGAATAATATTATATTATAATATAGTATTTCATAAATACACACACGAACACACACAGATATATATATATATATATAATGGTTATCCATTTTTAAGAATTCAATTTATTTATTATGAATATTATATAAAATACTTATAAAGGTAAAAAATTTCATATTATTTGATATAATTTATAATTTATAAAATTCCAAAGATTTTGTAAAGTAAGAAGATCATTAAAAAAAGTTATATTTATTATTTAAATAAAAATAGAATATTAGAAAACTAATAGTAAAGATATTACTAAATTGTTTTATGCTTATAAATTTCAGTAGGGACAAAAAATAAAAGTTGAATTCAAATCAACTTTGGGTCAGTTTGATAGTACTTTTCAAAAGTGTTTATAGAGCTAAAATTAATTATAAGTATTTTTAGTATAAAAAAAATTTCATTAGTAATATTTTAAATTACTTTTATAAAACCCTAAAAAAATACTTGAAGTGTTCTTTTAATAATAACACTGAAATATTTATTTTTTAAATAATCAAATTTTTTTGATGTAATTAAAATATCTATGTATAAATCTTTAAATTTATTTTCTTTTAAATTTTATGAAACTTTTACAATTTTTTTATATTTCAAAAATTAAAATATTTTAGTAATTATTTTTTTAAAGATTCCTATAGTCATACTTTTTTTTCTTTAAATAATATAAATGTTTACTTGCTTTTTCATTAATTTTGATATTATATATATATATATTTTATTGTATCATGCAATTAATTCTTTTAACTTCTTATTAGTAGTAATTTTTATATATGTTCATTTATTAATTAAAATATCTTTAAAAATAATTATATGTATTTAATTAATTATTTAATGTTTTTTTAATACAAATATTAAAATATCATAATTAAATATTGTAGAAAAATATTTTGCATAAATTTTTAAAAATTTTATAATTATAAAAATAGTTATTCTATTATTTATTAATATAAATTTGTATTAGTATATATATATATATATTTGAAATTATTTATTTATAATATCTTGTTATTATAATTTTAAGAGGAGAAGATGTCTTTCTTTAAAATACATAATTAGATAAAATATTAAAACAAATAATATATAAAAAAATTAAATCAATATAGATTAGCAATAGAAATTGTATTTTGCCCAAATATCCTGGGAATAATCCATAGCTAAATGCATATATTTGAAAAAATTATCATTTAAGGAATAATCACTTGCAAATAAATATAAAAGCATAAAAAAAATTTAGAATATTATTTAGTGAATGATTTTGTCTCGAACTAATAAGCTAGTAACATTTGACTCTAAATTCTTTGCAAAAATGCAAACAATTTTTGTGAAAAAATTATAATAATTTTTGGTAGTGACAATTTTAAATAAAAAATTTCAATCTCTAATCCATCACAAATCCATCACAAATTTGTGATTCATTTTAAAAGCAAATATATCTTGCAAATCCCTCACTAATTAACCATGAATTATTTTTCTAGCTAAATTTCCATAGGTAAATAGATATTTTCTAATTATGTAGATAGACTTGAATGATAGATATAAATATAGACATATATATATATATAGACAGATCGATAGACAAATAGGAAAATAGATAGATAGATATATAGATAGATAGAAAGATAGATAGACAAATACATCGATAGATTGATATATAAATAGATATAAAGATAGATAGATAGACAAATAGATGGATAGATAGATAGATAAAAATAGTTAGATAGATAGATAGATAGACATATAGTTAGATAAATAGATAGAGAGGTAGATAGATAGATAGATAAAAAGAAGATAGGCAAATTTGATAGACATTTAGAGGGACCAATAGATAGAAAGATAGATAGATAGATCGATAGACATATAAATAGTTAGATAGATAGATATACGCACACACAGACACATAGACAAACACACACACACACACACAAATAAATAAAAAGATGGATATATAAACAAATAAGTAGAAAAATATATAAACAAATATATAGTCAGAAAGACAAATAGATAGATTGATAGATAGACATACAGACAGATAGATAGATAGATAGATAGCCTGATCTATAGACAAAAAGATAGACAGATAGATAGAAATATAGACATATAGATAGACAACTAGATAGATAGAAAAATAGATAGAAAGATAGAAGGAATGATAGATATATAATAGACAGATAGATAGAGTGATAGATAGATAGAAAGACAGATAGACAGACAAATAAATAAACAGACAGATAGATAGATAGATAAACATATAGATAGATAGATAGATAAATATAAATATAGATAAATAGATAGAAAGAGAGATATAAAATAGATAGATATACACATATATAGATAGGTAGATAGATAGATAGACAGATAGATACATAAATAGATAAAGAGATAGAAAGACTGACAGATAAATAGACTATACAGCTAAATTAAAAGACAAATAGAAAGATAGAAAAAAGAAAGAAAGATAGATAGATATATTGATAGATTTATAGATAGATTGATATACATATATATAAAAAAATAGATAGACAGATAGATAGGCAATAGATATATAGATAAATAAAATATAGATAGATAGATAGATACACATATAGATAGAATGAAAGATAGATAGATAGATACACATATAGATAGAATGAAAGATAGATAGTTAGATAGACAGATAGAAAGATTGACTGATAGATAGACAACTAGATAAAAAGATTAATATACAAATAGACTTATAGATAGGTAGACTAATAGACATACAGAAAGATATATTGATAGATAGAAAGACAAATATAAAGACAAATTGATAGATTTATTAATAGATAGATCGATAGATAGACAGATACATTGATAGATAGAGAATCAGATGGTTAGATAGATTGATAGATTGATTGAAAGATAAATTCATAGACATATAGATAGATAGATAGATAGACATATAGAAATAGAGATAGAAAGATAGATAGATTGATAGATAAATCGACATATAGATAGATAAATAGATAGACAGATAGATAGATAGATCTACAAGTAGATAGATAGATAGATAGCAATATAGACTAATAGATAGATAGAAATATAGATAAAAAGATAGATAGATAGACAGATAGATAGACAGATAAATAGACACATATATATTTATATAAAAAAAGATAGACAATAAATAGATAGACCAATAGATAGACAAATAAATCAATAGATAGATATTTCGATAGAAAGAGAGACAGATAGATAGAAAGATTGATAGATAGATAGTTAAATTGATAGATAAATAGATAAATAGGAAGATATATAGATAAATAGAAGATAGATAGATAGATAGATTTATAGATAGAAAAATAAATAGATAGATACATAGATAGATAGATGAATAGATAGATATATATACAGACAGACAGACAGACAGACAGATAGACAGATAGATAGATATATAGATAGATAGATAGACAGTTAGATAATCAAAAAGATTTATTCAGAGACAGATAGATAGATAGATAAATAGAAAGATAGACATATAGTTAGATAGATAGATAAAAAGATTGATATATAGATAGCAGATTAAGATAGATAGATAGATAAATAGTTAGAAAGAAAGATAAATAAATAAATAAATAAATAGATAGATAGATACATAGATAGAAGATAGACATACATATTGATAGATAAATAGATAGAAAAATAGATAATAAATAGATACAGTGATATATAGACTGATAGATATACACATATAGACTAATAGATAAACTTATTGATAGACATACAGATAGATAGATAGATAGATAGATAAACATGTAGATAATCATTTAGATAGACAGACAGATAGATTGATAGATAAACAGATCGACTGATAAATGACTTACAGATAAATAGATAGAAAGAAAGATAGATAGATGATAGATAGATAGATAGATTGATTGATAGAAAGATTGATAGAAAGATTGATAGAAAGATTGATAGATAGATTGATAGATAGATTGATAGAAAGATTGATAGATATATTGATAGACACATAAATAGTTATATAGATCAATAGATTATTAGATAGATAAATAGATAGATAGATACTCAAATAAATAAAAACATTGAGAGACATATAAATAGATAGATTGACAGATAGATAGACAAATTGATAAATTAAAAGATAGACATATAGATAGATAGATAGATAGAGAGTTAGACAAATAGATTGACAAAAAGTTAGACATATAAATAGATAGATAGAAAGATATATAGATAGATAGATAGACAGATATAGATAGTCAAAAAGATATATTAAAAGATACATAGATAGATATATAGACAGATAGATATACAAATTATTAAATAAATACATAGATAGAAAGAAAAATAAATAAACAATTAGATTGACAAATAAATAAATAGATTTACAAATAGACAAATACATAGTTAGAAAGATAGACAAATAGATTTATTGATAGAAAGAAAGTTAGATAGATAGGATGATAGATAAATATATGGATATATAGGCATATTGATAGATAAATAGATAGATAGATAGATAGACAGATAGATAAATAGCTAGATAGTTAAATTAGATGGTCATATAGATAAACAAAAAGAAAGACAAATAGATAAAGAGATGGACAGATATATAGATAGAGAGATAGACAAATAAATAGACTCATAAATAGAAAGATAGATAGAGATATTGATAGATAGATATATAAATTAAGAGATATATAGATAGATAGATATACATATAGATAGATAGACAGATAGAGAGATTGATGATTAGAGATACAAAAAGATTCACAGATTGACAGATATATAGATAGACAAATAGATAGGTAGAATGACAGATATAAAAATTATTAATACAAAAATAGATAGATAAACAAATAAAAAGATAGAAAGAATGATAGATAGATAAAACAAGAATTAGATAGATATATGGATTGATAAAAATATTAATATATAGAATAATAGACAGTTTGATGGACATATTGATAGAAAGATAGATAGATAGATTGATTGATTGATTGACTGATTGATAGATAGATATATAGATAGATATATATAGATAGATAGATAGACAAAAAGAACATTGATAGATACATAGATAGTTAGATTGATAGATTAATAGATATAAAGATAGATAGATAGACATATATATATATATAGAAAAAGATAGATAGATAGATACTAAGATAGATATATAGATAGATAGATACTAAGATATATAAATAGATAGAAAGATAGAAAGAAGAAATATATACACAAATAAATATATAAATAAATAGACACATAGATATATACAAAGATACATATAAATATAAACAAATAGATAGACATAAAGATAGATATATAGATAGATAAATACATAGATAGAAAAATAGATATATAGATAGACATACATTTTAGTCACAAATTCATCACTAATCCATAACTAATCCATCACTAGTATATATTTTAATGTAAAATTAAAAATCCCTTGCTATTTCTTAGCTATTCCTTTTATATTTAGATAGGAATAGATCCCTTGCTAAATCTCCCTAGCTAAATTGACATTTTCTTCTAGTGGTGTAGATAGATCGATAGATAGATATATATATATATACATATATATATATATATATATATATATATATATATATATATAGATAAATAGATAGATAAATAAATAAATAGATAGATATATATATATTTGGATTGAAAGATAGATAGACAAATTTATAGATAAATAGTTAAATGGGTAGATATACAGATAGATAGATAGAAAAATTGATTGATAGATTGATATACAGATAGATAGATAGATAGAAAAATTGATTGATAGATTGATATACAGATAGATAGATAGATAAAAAAATTGATTGATAGATGGATAGATTGATATACAGATAGATAGAAAGAAAGAAAGATAGATAGATAGATAAATTGATTGATCGATTGATAGAAAGATTGATATATAGATTGATAGATAGATAAATAGTTATATAGATCGATAGATTATTAGATAGATAAATAGATAGATAGATACTCAAATAAATAAAAACATTGATAGGCAGATAAATAGATAGATTGACAGATAGATAGACAGATTGATAAATTAAAAGATAGACATATAGATAGATAGACAGAGAGTTAGACAAATAGATTGACAATAAGTTAGACATATTAATAGATAGATAGAAAGATATATAGATAGATAGATAGACAGATATAGATAGACAAAAAGATATATTAAAAGATACATAGATAGATATATATATAGATAGATATACAAATTATTAAATAAATACATAGATAGAAAGGAAAATAAATAAACAATTAGATTGACAAATAAATAGATAGATTTACAAATAGACAAATACATAGTTAGAAAGATAGACATATAGATTTATTGATAGAAAGAAAGTTAGATAGATAGACTAATAGATAAATATATGGATATATAGGCATATTGATAGATAAATAGATAGATAGATAGATAGATAAATAGCTAGATAGTTAAATTAGATGGTCATATAGATAAAAAAAAGAAAGACAAATAGATCAAGAGATAGACAGATATATAAACAGAGAGATAGACAAATAAATAGACTGATAGATAGAAAGATAGATAGACATATACATATATAGATATGTAAATTAAGAAATATATAGACAGATAGATAAACATATAGATAGATAGACAGATAGAAAGATTGATGATTAGAGATAGAAAAAAACTGACAGATAGACAGATATATAGATTGACAGATATATAGATAGACAAATAGATAGGTAGAATGACAGATATAAAAATTATTAGACTGATAGACAAATAGATAGGTAGAATGACAAATATAAAAATTATTAGACTGATAGAAAAATAGATAGATAAACAAATAAAAGATAGAAAGAATGATAGATAGATAAAACAAAATATAGATAGATATATAGATATATGGATTGATAACAATATTAATATATAGAATGATAGACAGTTTGATAGACATATTGATAGAAAGATAGATAGATAGATAGATAGATTGATATATAGATAGATAGATAGACAAAAAGAACATTGATAGATACATAGATAGTTAGATTGATAGATTGATAGATTAATAGATAGAAAGATAGATAGATAGACATTATATATATATAGAAAAAGATAGATATATAGATACTAAGATAGATATATAGATAGATTGATACTAAGATATATAAATAGATAGAAAGATAGAAAGAAGAAATATATACACAAATAAATATATAAATAAATAGACAAATAGATATATAAAAGATACATATAAATATAGAGAAATAGATAGACATAAAGATAGATATATAGATAGATAGATAGATACATAGATATAAAAATAGATATATAGATAGACAGACATTTTAGTCACAAATTCATCACTAATCAATAACTAATCCGTCACTAGTATATATTTTAATCTAAAATTAAAAATCACTTGCTATTCCTTTTCTATTTAGATAGGAATTGATCCATTGCTAAATCTCCCTAGCTAAATTGACATTTTCTTCTAGTGGTGTAGATAGATCGATAGATAGATAGATAGATATATATATATATATATATATATATATATATATATATATATATATATATATATAAATAGACATATAGATAAATAAATAGATAGATATATAGATATTTGGATTGAAAGATAGATATACAAATTTATAGATAAATAGTTAAATGGGTAGATATACAGATAGATAGATAGAAAAATTGATTGATAGATTGATATACATATAGATAGATAGATAGGAAAATTGATTGATAGATTGATATACAGATAGATAGATAGTTAGAAAAATTGATTGATAGATTAATAGACAGAGAGATAGGTAGATTTATTGACAGATAGATTGATAGATTGAAATATAGATAGATAGATAGATAGACATATAGGTAGATAGATAGGGAGAAAGATAGATTATAGATAGATAAATAGACAACTAGATAGTCAAATTATTAGACAAATAGATAGAAAGATTATTAGATAGATAGAAAGATAATAGATAGACAGATAGATAGATAGAAATAAATTAAAAGATAGACAGATTGATAGAAAGAAAGAAAGATAGATAGATAAATAAATAATTTAAAATATATTGATAGTTAGATAGACAGATAGATAAATAGACATACAAAAAACTAAATAATTGACAGATAGATAGACAGACAAATACAGAGATAGATAGTCAGATAGATAAATAAATAGACATATACATAGATAGATAGACAAATAGATAGATAGAAAAAGTAATCATTATATAGATAGACAAATAAATAAAAATATCAATATAATAGATTTTTAGACAAATATATAGATAGATAGTAAGATTGATAGAAAGATTGATAAACAGATAGATAGATTGATTGATATATTAATAAATAGATTAATAGATAGAAAGATTGATTGATTGATTGACAAATAGGTAGATAGATTGATAATTAGATAGATTGATAGATTATTAGACAGATAGTTAGATAGACAAATAAATAGACTTATACATATATAGTTAGAATGATAGATAGACAAATAGATATACAGATAAAAAGATATAGTTAGATAAATAGATTGATTGAAAAATAGATTGACAAATAGATAGATAGATAGATAGACAAATTGATAGATAAATAGATAGATAGATAGAAAAATAGATGGATAGAGAGATAGATAGGTAGGCAGACAAATAGACAGACGAATGGACGGTTAGATAGATAGACATACATACAGACAGATAGATAGACATACATATAGACAGATAGATAGACAGATAGATAGTTGGATGGATGGATTGATAGATATACAGATAAATAAAAAGATTGATAGATAGATTTATATATAGATAGAAAGATTGATTGATTGATTGATAAAAAGATTGATAAAAAGATTGATAGATATGTTGATAGATATATTGAGTGATAGATAGATAGACTAATAGATAGAAAGATTGATCAATTAATAGACTGATAGTTTCACATATTTTTAGATAGATTGATATAGAGAGAAATAGGCAAATCGATATACAAATATATAGACAAATAGATAGATTGACAGGTAGAAATACAGATATATTGAAATATAGATAGACAAACAAATTCAATGATACATAGATAAACAAATACATAGACAAATTGATAGTTTTATTGATAGATTAATAGATAGATAAAAATATAGACAAAGAGATAGATAAATATATAGATAAATAAATAGACAGATAGATAGATAGATAGATAGATAGGCATATAGATCTATATATAGATAGACAGATTGATTGAATGACAGAAAGATAAATCGATAATAGATAGATAGACAAATTAATAGAAAGATACACATAAATATAGATAGATAGTTTGATACAAATATAAATAGATATATATACATATAGATAAATAGATAGATAGATAAAAAGATAGCTATGGAAATTTTGCTATAAAAATTATTTCTAGTTAAAATGTGATGGATTATCTCGGAAAGAGTAAGAAATGTGTGATTTTACTTTCAATCACAAATTTTTTACTGATTTGTGATGTATTAGAATGGAAATTTTCTATTGAAAAAATTCTTTAGCTGATTTTATTCTAAATTTTAGCACAAAGAATGATTGCAATTTTAGCAATGATTTTACAAATGGAATATCCCTAGCAAATTAGCTTGAAAAAAATCACTCTAAATAATTTACTGGAAAAATCTTTTTTTGATTATATATTAATTGCAAGAGATTAGTCCTTAAATGATAATTTTCACATAATATATGCAGTTAGTTAGGGAGTTTTCCCCAACTAATTTAGTTGGGGATTATTTCCGTTATTAATCTAAACTAATTTTTTTGGTTTATAAATTTTTGTTTTAATATTTAATGTAATTTTTAATATTAAAGGTTTTTCATAGTCTATGGATGAGTGATCATTGAAAGACACCTCCCCATATAATTAGAATAACAGGATATTATAAATAAATAATTTCAAAAAAATATAAATATGAATACAAATTTATATTAATAAAGATTAAAATACCTATTTTTATGATTATAAAATTTTTTAAAAATATACAAATTATTATTTGAATTAATTAATAAAGATATTTAAATATATGTATTAATACCTACATTAAATAAATAATTCTATAATTATAAACAATTTTAAAAATATTTGAAATAATATATGAACATACACAAACATTTGTATTAATAAAAACCTAAAATCATTATTTGTTTGATTATAAAAAAAAGATTTACAAATAATCTGAATTAACAAATAAACAAGTAAATATTTATATTAATAAAAACTTAAAAAATAATTTAATGATTATAGGAAATCTTTTAAAAAATTAGTACTAAAAGATTTGAAATATTTGAATTATATAAAAATCATATTTTTCATTAAATTTAAAATAAAATAAATTGATATTTATGGATAAATAAATTAATGTTTTAATTACATCCAAAATTTTTTGATAAATAATAAAAAAAAATTCTCCAAATTGCTTATTAAAAATATACTTCAGCTATTTTTTAGTGTATACAAAGTTTTTTAAAATATTACTAATGATATTTTTCGTCATAAACACGCTTACAATTATTTTTAGCAATATTAACACTTTTGAAAATCATTACCCAATGATCCTAAGTTAATTTTAATTCAAGTTTAATTTTTGTCACTAATAAAATTTATAAGAATTAAATTATTGAGTAGATAATTATAGTAAAATAAAAAATAAAATATAAAATTAAATTTAATTAAAAAAATCTATTCTTAGAATAATAAATAAATAAATAAATATTATTATTTTAAAATTAAAACAAGTTAAACATGAACAATAACTTAATCGATTGGCTATTAGTGAGAAAACTAAAGAAAACGAAACCCCTATCATGAAGAGAGCAATAGTTCCTCATGCTCTAGTTTTGCTCTAACTCTTCTAACTGGCTGCTGATCAAAGCAATTTATTTTTTGTGCATTCCAATTGGAACCCCTACTTGTTGATTACTTGATTCTAGTCACAGGACTATTCGACTTCAATTTACTTGTATTTTTTTCAAGTGGAAGTCATGCCAATGCAGAAGTAGATTTGTCAATGCCAATTGATCCATCCAAAGTCAATGATAGACTTGGTTCGGTGCCAAAAGGCATATCGACTAATTCTGATGTTGTGAAAAGTTTAATATCTACATTCATTCTTCTTTTGTAAATCTTATGTGGAAAAGCGATGTCTTGGTTATGATCTTCATTATTTTAAGGAAGCGGAGTTGATTTCAAATAGATCTCTACTACGAGGTAATACAAAAAAATTCTTGTTCCAGGCCAAGGTTTCCAGGATGATGGATATCATCATAAACTCTTTTTACAAAAACAAAGATATTTTCTTCAGAGAGTTGATTTCTAATGCCTCTAACAAAAGCATTGTTTTGAAATTTTGTTGTTGTGTTCCTTCTTGTAATGCTTCCCAGATTCAAGTGTTGTCCCATGTAGGCACTAGACAAAATTAGGTTTCACTCCCTCATAGTCAGGGATGTTTTAGGTGAAGGCAACGATGCCAAGCTCAAGATCCAAGTTTGCTTACTTGCTTGCTTCTTTAGCTCATGGAAATTGATTTTCAATGGATGTGCATTGAAATCGAGTGTGAGTGCAGATCAAGTTGGATAAAGAGAAGAGGATTCTTTATATTCATGATTGTAGCATATGCATGATGAAGGAGGATTTGATCAAGAACTTAGGGATGATTGCTGAATCAGGAACTTCAGGTATTCACTGGAAATTTCTCAAAGTTTGTCAAATTTTTATGGATGATAATGAAGGATAATGGCTAGCAACATTTGTGAAGAAAATGTAGACTAGTAGAGATATTAATCTGATTAACCAAATTGGAATTGGATTCTACCATGTGCATCTTGTTGCAGATTATGTGGAAGTTGTTAACAAACCTAACGAAGACAAGGAATAAGCCATCTAGGGCCATGCATCATGCTTTAAAATTCTTTTGAAAATTGCTCTTCGCTTTTTCATGGTGGTCTTTCAAGCATGTATGGGAATCCAAGGCAGATAGAGCATTTTCAATCTCTGAGGACACGTGGAACGAACCACTTGGAAGGGGAACTAAAATTAGATTGCATCTAAAAGATGAAGCTAGGGAATATGCTGATGAGAGCAAGTTTAAGGTTCATGTGTAACATATGTGATAGTTTCTAATTATCCACTCTGAGTGCTATCAACTTTTTGGATTTAGGAACTGGTGAAAAATTATTCTGAATTCATTAACTTACCAAGTAATTTATGGACAAGCAAATATTTTGATGTAGAGGTTTTTGCAGATGATGATGAGTCAAAGGAAGAAGATGATGATGCAGGCATGCAATATATAAAAAAAAGCTATAATGTACATCCGACCATTTTTAATTATCAAACATGATTTTTTTTCCATTGAAGAAAGCATTTCTAAGATGGAATTTCAGATGGATAAGAAGGAGTATGAGGATGGTGAAGATCATGAAGAGCAAGAGGGGAAAGAGAAACCAAAGACAAAAACAATCACTGAAACCACATACGGGTGTGGAAGCTTCTAAATGATGTAAAGGCAATTTGGCTTAGGAATACAAGGGAGGTCACAGAGGAAGAATTCCAAAAGTCCTATCAATCATTGTCAAAGGATTTCAGCGATGAGAAGCCTACGGCATGGAGTCACTTCGCTATAGAATGTGACGTAGAGTTCAAGACTCTTCTTTTTATTCCTCCAAATCCTCTTCATGATATGTACGAAAGTTTTTACAATACCAACAAGGCAAACTTGAAGCTGTATGTGAGATGGGTATTCATTTTTGATGAGTTTGATGAACTGCTACCTAAATACCTCAACTTCTTGAAGGGGCTTTTTGATTCAGATATACTGCCGCTCAATGTTTCTCGAGAGATGCTGCAACAACATGGCAACCAGAAAATGATCAAGAAGATGCTAATCAGAAAGATGCTTGACATGATAAACAAACTCGAAGTGAAGGATCCATTTGAGAGTGTTGATGATGACTACAATCAGACTGGTACAGATGTCGACTCATCATCTGGCAATGCAAACGAGAGGGGGCAATATGCGAGGTTTTGGAAAGAATTTGGAAAGTACATTAAAATCAACATAATTGAGGATGCTGCAAATAGAAATCATCTGGCAAAACTTCTATGATTCGAAAGCACCAAGTCAAATGGCAAGTTTACATCTCTGGATAATTATATCTCCAGGATGAAGCTGGAGCAAAGCAACTTGTTCTATATAGCATGAACTAACAAGGGGCAACTAGAAGAATCTCTATTTTTAGAAAGAGACAAGAAGAAAGGATACGAGGTTATCTTCTTCATGGACCTAATTGATGAGTATTTGATGTAGTACCTGATGGAACATTAAGGAAAAAAAATTCCAGAATGTATCCTAAGAAGGATTAAAAGTAAGAAAAACTACCACGGAGAAAGAAGTGAAAGTCATGTTCAAGGAGCTGACCAAGTGGTGAATGAGTGTCCTGGAGAGCATGAAGGTGGATGATGTGAAGATCAGTGATCATGTAGTCATAAACTCTATTACATGCAAGCAAGTAGAGCTACATGCATGGCAAAAGGGTGCTTGCGATTAACCCGATGCACCCAATTATCAAGGAGCTTCATGAAAGGGTCACAACCAATCTCGAGGTAAATACTTCTTTCTCAAGAGTCTGATCAAATTCCATTCTTCAGATTCTCCCTCTGCACATCTTATGCAGGATGAACACATAAGGAAAACAACTAGGCTAATGTACTAGATTGCATTAATGGAGAGTAGTTTCAACCTTGATAATCTTAATGGATTCACTTCTCAAATATACAATTCAATATGGTATAGCCTCGACATCTGCCCTGATGCAGATGTTAAAGATGATTATGCTGAAGAAACACAAATATCTAAAAGATGTCTATCAATGATGTTTAGAGAGAAAGAGAGTACAAAAATAAAATGTTTCAGAAATAATGAAGATAATAGAAGCTTTCCCACCTTTTGATCCAGTTGAAATCAGTAAATATGGGACACATGCCTTCGAAGGACCGTGGCAATGTCTGAATGCTTTGAATCATATTTTTTTCATGCGTCTCACATTAAATGTTCTGCAAAGATTCATTATAAGGTTAATCAGTAAAGTAAATAAGAAAACTAGAATAAAAAAAGTTGAAACCTCCAAAAAAATCTTATCTTGTTTTGCTATACATAGACAAAAATCAAAAACAATTCAAAAATAATTCTGATATGAAATCATCTTCATAATTAGGTGGTGATTTTGTGCTAGCCTCTCCTACGAGGTTTCGTAGTTAGATCTCAGACTATTATCTGTCGTGTAAATGCTGCTAACTGTGCCTCCATATAGGACATTTGCTAATGCATTACATTCTTAATTTCTTTCATGTCATCATTCATTTCTTTATTTTCTTGCTTTCGTCTATCAATTGAGTAATTTGCTCATCCTTCTCTTCTTTCATTTCATACATTTCTTCCTTCGAATGAGTAATCTACTCTTCCTTCTCTTCTTTTATTTCATGCATTTCTTCCATCAAATTAGGAATCTACTCATCCTTATCATCTTTCATTTTTCACATTTCTTCCTTTAAAGGAGATATCTATTCATCCTTCTCTTTCATTTATGTCTCCATAACTTCAAAACATTCATTTGATTTAATTACTTGTTGCTTGACTACCTCGTTCACCATTGATGTGACAGATGAATTAGAAGCCCGACTACTACAATAAAATGTCACTCCCTTCGAGCCGATGCCGTATACTCACTACTTCTTATGAACTTCTATGGTCTCCAAATAGATAGGATAATAGTCAATTTGTTGAAGATCCATAAAACCCTCAACTTATTGAGAAGCATATAGTTATGTATATATATATATATATAGTTAAACATATAGTTATCTATGTGTGTTTATATATATATATACACAAGTAGTTATATGTATTTATACATAAATATATAAAAAGTTATAAACAAATATATAGATTTACATATATGTGTACATAGTTACAAATATAGTTATATTTAATTATATAAAGTTTTATATAATTATACAAATATTTATGTATAATTATACACATATAGTTAAACAAAATGTTGTATGTTGTAATACATGTAATTATAAATAAAGTTATATGTGGTTATACATATAGTTACACATATAGTTAAACTTATATTTATACATGTAGGTATATATATATTTTTATATAATTTTATATATTTATACATATAGTTATGTATATGTATAGATATAGTAAAATACTTTTTATATACAAATATATACAAATATATACAAATATATACAAATATATATTAAATATAAGTTGTAAATTATATATATATTTATAGTTATGTAAAAAGTTTTTATAGTTATACATATAGTAAGATACAATTATTTATAGTTATATATTATTATACATATAATATATATCGTTATAAATAGTTATATATAATTAAATAAATAGTTATATATAGATATATTCATACAAGTAGTTATAAGTAGTATACATAAATGTATACAATGTTATATACAAATATATAGATTTACATATATGCATACATATATGTATACATAGTTATAAATATAGTTATATTTAATTATATATAGTTTTATATAGTTATACAAATATATATAAATAATTATACACATATAGTTAAACTTAATGTTGTATGTTGTTATACAGAAATTATAAATATAGCTACATGTGATTATACATATAGTTACACATATAATTATACTTATATTTAAACATGTTGGTATAAATATGTTTTTATTTAATTTTATATATTTGTACATATTGTTATCTATAGGTATAGATATAATAAAATACATTTTTATTTACTAATATATAAAAATATATATTAAATATATGTTGTTAATTATATATTTATATATAGTTATGTATAATGTTTTTTTAGTAATACATTTATGCAAATATAATTATTTATAGTTATATGTTCTTATACCTATAGTATATATATTGAAAAATAGAGTTATATATAGTTAAACATATAGTTATATATAGATATATTCATATACGTAGTCATATGTTGTTATACATAAATGTATACAAAGTTATAATCAATTATATAGATTTACATATATGTATGCATATATGTGTACATAGTTACAAATACAATTATATTTATTTATATAGAGTGTTACATAGTTACACAATTATTTATATATAGTTTTACACATTTAGTTGAACTTTATGTTGTATGTTCTTATACATGTAATTATAAATAAAATTACATGTGGTTATACATCTAGTTGCACATATAGTTATACTTATATTTATACATGTAGGTATATATATTTTTTCATTTAATTTTATATATTTATACAATAAGTTATGTATAGGTATAGATATAGTAAAATACTTTTTTATTTACTAATATATACAAATTATTATTAAATATAAGTTGTAAATTATATATTTAAATATAATTATGTATAAAGCTTTTATAGTTATACATATAGTAAGATACAAGTATTTATAGTTATATATTATTATAGATATAATATATATAGTTATAAATAGTTATATATAATTAAACATATAGTTATATATAGATATATGCATACAAGTAGTTATAATTAGTTATACATAAATATATACAACATTATAAACAACTATTTAGATTTTATTATATGAATACATATATGTATATATAGTTACAAATATAGTTATATTTAATTATATAAAGGGTTACATAGTTATACAAATATTCATATATAGTTATACACATATAGTTATAAATATATATCACTACAAGAAAATGTTTATTTACCTAGGGAAATTTAGCTAGGGATCAATCCCTAGCTAAATTATGAATGATTAGCTTGGGAATAACTATGAATTTTTGATTTTACATTGAAATAAAAATTTGCAATAGATTAGCGATGGAAATGGTCGAATGAAAAATTTCCCTCGCAAATATTTTCATAAATTCCGCACGAAGAAAAGTAGGGAATTTATCGATGAGTTTAACAATGAAATTTTCTTACATAATTATGAGTGACGTATTTTATTGACAGATTTTCATGAGCTAATTAGATAGCGATATTATCCGTCACTAATATTTTCGTAAATTTCACGCAAAGAAAAGCGGGGAATTTAGTGATGGATTTTCTTTAGCTAATTAGATCCCGACGAAGTCCGTCGCTAATATTTTCATAAATTCCACGCTAAGAAAAGTGGAGAATTCAGTGATGGATTTACCGACAGATTATCCCTAGCTAATTTAAATCCATCACAAAATAATTATCTTAATTTATTTTTTTATGAGTTTATATATAATGGAAGTGATAATTCCTTAAATATTTATTTTCTCAAAATATTTGCATTTAGCTAGGGATAATTCCCTAGCTATTTGGGTTAGTTATAATTTCCATTGCTAATATTTTATGATATTTTTTATGCATCATTTATTTTATTATTTTATATAATTTTTTTAATTAAAGGTATATCATAGTTTATAGATGAGCGATCATTTAAAGACACAATCTCCTCATATAATAATAAAAAAATGATTTTTAAAAAAATTAATAAATACATAAATACGAATAAAAATTTATATTAAATATGATTAAAATAAAGATTCTTTTATTATAATTTAATTACAAAATTATACTAAATTTTTTCTAAAATATTTATTAATGATATTTAAATATTTGTATTAAAAAATATTATATAATTTATTATATAATTATAAAATTTTAAAAAATGTTTTAATTAGTAAAAAAAATAAAATTAACACTAATAAAAAACTAAAATAAACAATTGTTTGATTAAATAAAAAAATTTATAAAAATATATGAATAAACGAATAAACAAGTAAATATTTATAAAAATAAGTTTATAAAATAATATTTTTATGATTATAGAAATATTTTAAAAATATAATGACTAAAAGATTTGAAATTTTTGATTTATAAAAAAAATTTAAATTTATCATAAAATTTAAAAGAAAAAAAAGCTGATATTTTAAGATTAATATATTGATGTTTTTAATTACATCAAAAAAAATTTGATTATTTGAAAAATTAATATATTAGTGTAGTTATTAAATGAACACTTCAAACATTAAAATTTATATTGACTAAAAGATTCAAATTTTATACTTTTATAATTATTTCATATTATCTTAATAAAAAATAAATACAATTCTTATAAATTAATAACTATATTTTATGTATATATATATATATATATATATATATATATATGAATACTTTTATATTATATAATATTATTTTATTTATTTATTAAATAATATCATTTATGGTTAAATAAAAATCTATTTCATTTATTTTATTTTAATTATTTAATTTTTATAATTTTATTTTAGTCATATTTTATTGTATTTTATTTTATATATATTTACATCCATTTTAGTATTTATATAAAGTTTCATTGGAAAAAAATGCTAAGTCATTAACACTTGGCAATTTTTCAATCTTTTAAACGACGAAGGAGAGGCGAGAGGTGACTATGGGAGCAACCTAAATCTATCTCTTCTTGTTACTAGGTAATATTATTATTGTTCTTCTCCTTCAGAATGCTATATACATATCTCCGGCTTTCTCATTTTAATTACCACTAATGGATTTTCATTTTTACTAAAAAATTCGAGAATTAACTTTTTTTTATTTTCCCCCAATTTTTCTTCTTTTTGTTTCTATTTTCATATCACCTATATGATTTTGACTCTACAACATTAATGAAACAATAAATTATCAGTGTAATCTTTGTTTTTTTATTATTTAAATTTTTTGGGTTTTATTGATTTCAAATAATAAATGTTTGCATTTGTTTTCTCCTTCTATAACTTAAAAAATTAAATAATGCTTTATGTTTTCTGCTTCTATAACTTAAGAAAAAAACAAACTTAATGTTAATGGGTTCTATTTTTGTTGTCTCCAAATATATTATAAATAAATAATTGTATATATAAACTTTTATATATTTATATAATCATATGAAATTATATATAAATGTCAATACATTAATATATATAAATGTATTACATTATATTAAAACACTAATAAGTTTATATTAACATATAATGTTATATATAAATATATAAATATATAAATATAAATATATATATATATATATATATGTTTTAATGTTTATAAATATTTATAAAATATTTACATATCGATTTATATAATTTTTTATATAATAACAATATTACATAAAATGTTTATGCATTTTTGTAAACATTTATATAACGTATTAATTTTTATATATATATATAGAATATTTATAATGTTTATATAAATGTGATAAATATACTATATAATATTTATAAAAGTGTTATATATATATATATATATATATATATATATATATATATATATATATATATATATATATATATATATATATATATATATATATATATATAATTATATATAAGAAATATTTAAAAAAATATTTTAAACACAAATATTATATCTAAACACTTGTTTAATTATATAATCATATGCCTTTATATATAAAAGTATTTATAGATATATTTATAATTATGTAAACTATTTTTATAACTATATTTATAACTATACATAACTAATTTTTAAACTATATAATAATGTATAACTATATGTATACTTTTATATAACTATATTTCTAACAAAATATACTATATGTATAATAATATATACCTATATATAATTATATTTTACTAAATGTACAACTATATAAATGTTATATATAATTATATCTTTAACAATATACATATTTATAACTATATGTGTATAACTATATATCAATATTTGTATAACTATGTAATATTCTATATAATTAAATATAACAATATTTGAAACTATGTATACATATATGTATTGATATAATTAATTCTATTTATTTGTTTATACAATTTTTAGACATTTATGTATAACTATGTATGACTACTTGTATGAATATATATATATATATATATATATATATATATATATATATATATATATATATATATATATATATAAAACTAAATGTTTAAGTATATATAACTTTATTTTTTACTATATATACTATAGGTATAAGAACATATAACTATAAATAATTGTTTTTGACTATATGTATAACTATAAAAACATTATACATAACTATATTTAAATATATAATTAAGAACATATATTTAATAAACATTTTTATATATTATTATAAAAAAATATATTTTAGTATATTTATACCTATACATAACAATATGTATAAATATATGAAATTGAATGAAAAAATATATATACCGACATGTATAAATATAAGTTAAACTATCTGTTTAACTATATGTTTAACCACATGTAACTATATTTATAATTACATGTATAACAACATACAACATTATGTTTAATTATATGTGTATAACTATATATAAATATTTGTATAACAAAATAAAACTTTATATAATTAAATATAACTATATTTTTAACTATTTATACATATATCTATACATATATGTAAATCTGTATATTTGTTTATAATTTTATATACATTTATGTATAACTATATTTAACTACTCGTATGAATATATATATATATATATATATATAACAAAATAAATGTATAATTACATACTATATATTTTTTAACTATTTATAACAAAATAATTGTGTGTGTGTGTGTGTGTGTTTAAAAAATAATGTTTAACGATTTATAATTTTTTATAACTATATATACTATATGTATTAAACATATAACTATAAATAATTGTATCTTATTATATGTATAACTATAAAAACTTTATACATAATTATATTTAAATATATAATTAACAACATATATTTAATATACATTTTTATATATTAGTATAAAAATGTATTTTTGTATATCTATACCTATACATAACCATATGTATAAATATATGAAATTATATGAAAAATTATATATACCTACATATATAAATATTAGTTTAACTCCATGTGTAATATATGTATAACCACATGTTCCTATATTTATAATTATATGTATACAAACATACAACATAATGTTTAACTATATGTGTATAACTATATATAAATATTTATATAACTATAAAAAACTCTATATAAATAAATATAACATCTATTTTTAACTCTATATGCATATATGTACATCTATATAATTGTTTATAATAGGGTATACATTTATGTATAACTACATATAACTAATTGTATTAATATATATATATATATATATGTATATACACATATACAACTATATATTTAACTATATATAACTTTTTATAACTATATATACTATATGTATACTAACACATAATAAATAGGATAAAACTAATTTGTTGTACTAACTTGAAATTAAATGATAAAAGATATAATATCAACAAAATGTAAGCACATAGCATGAGAGTGTCCATTTGTTAGGCTCATATTTGGGATAATACAAATAAGGGTGGGCGCACTCTTACCTAATCCCACCCCTTCGGCCTCAGGCTCATATATGAACTTATGTATGACAAAATATGTAATAATAGATATGTGTGTATAGAAGAAAATTTTTTATTCTTTTATGTAATTCTTCATTCTTACACCACATTCTCTGTGTCTCTCTCTCCCTCTCTGATTATTTCTGTCATTCTCTTTCTTTTATTTTCTTTACGTGTCACTCTCTCTTTCTTGTTATTTTCTTTCTCCCTCTCCTTTCTTGCTTGTTCATTCTCTCCCTCTTTCTCTCTCCCCCTCTTTCTCTCTCCAAATCTCTCCCCCTCTCTCTCCCCCTTTTCCTCTCTCCAAATCTCTTCCCCTCTCTCTCACCCTCTCTCTCTCTCTCTCCCCCTTTCTCTCGTTCTCTCTCCCACTTTCTCTCTCTCCCACACACACACACTCTCTCTCTCTCTTTCACTCTCTCTCTCTCTCTCCCACTATCTATCTCTTTCTCACCCACTCTCTCTACCTCTCCCTCTCTCTCACTTTCTCTCTCTCCCTCTCTCCCACTTTCTCTCTCTCTCTCTCTCCCTCTCTCCCACTTTCTCTCTCTCTCTCTCTCTCACTCTCTCCCACTTTCTCTCTCTCTCTCTCCCTCCCTCTCTCTCACTTTCTCTCTCTCTTTCTTTCTCAATTTCTCTCACCCCTCCTTCACCCCTTTCTCTCTCACTCTCACTCTCTCCATCTCTCCCTCTCCCCCATCAAACTTTAAATTTCTTTCTTTTTGCTTTATTTTTTTGTGCATTATCATATTTTGCTCCATTTATCAAGTAATAGCCTGATATCTATTAAGTTTTATCGTGCTATAAATTACTTTATCAATTCATGTAGATTCAGCAAATGCATTGCCTCAATATTTGTGAAATTTAATTTTTAAATATTCATCTTTAAGTAATTTTATTTAATTATTAGTATATTTTGATGTAATTGAATGTTAAATCCAAAATAATGTTTGAGCATTATTCTTTGCAAATAAAATAGTACAAAATGAGTTCAGATCATTAGTGGATGTACAAAAGATTTATGAATGGAATTTTGAATAATGATTTTTTGAGTGGGCTTGAAACTTTCATCAATTTTGCATGTAGTTAAGCGAGATGGATGGATGGAGAAAAAAATAAAGTGTCCATGTAATCATCACAATTGTCAGAATATCTCTTTTCGTGATGTAAATACTATAAGATATCATTTGGCAAAATATGGCTTTATGCCAAATTATTTTGTTTGGATTTATCATGGGGAAAGTACAATGGCTCTGAACATTGATCAAAATGAGGCTACATAATCATTTGTTTTTGGTGAAGAAGCATCAAATAGATATCATCGAATGATCATGGAAGCTGCTGGTGCTGACTTCAATATGGATACATGGATGAACCACCTAATCCTGAAGCTGAGAAATTTTATGAAATGCTTAAAGCTACAGATAATGAGTTGTGGTCTAGTTGTAAAATACATTCATAATTGTTACTTGAGGCTCGACTTAAGAGCATTAAGTCAGAAAATCATATATATAAGAAATTATTTGATTAGGTGATAGAACTGATGAAAAAGATTGTTCTGGATAATAATTTGGTCACTAACAACTTTTACAACACTAAGAAGTTACTATGAGGAATGGGTCTGCCAGTAGAAAAAATTGATTGTTGTTTCAATAGATGTATGTTATATTGGGGTGGTGATGGTGATTTAATTAGTAGTAAGTTTTGTGATCATCCTCGGTTTAAAAAGGTATCTTGTGTTGTAGATATGCGACACAAATTAAAAGTTACATTTAAGAAGATGTATTATTTTTTTTAATTCCTAAATTGTAGAGACTATATGCATCAAATGCTACAGAAAATAATATGAGGTGGCATTTTGAGCAAGAGGTTGAAGCAGGGATAATGCTACATTTATCAGATTCACTTGCTTGGAAGTATTTTAATCATATACATCAAGATTTTGTAGCTGAAAGTAGAAATGTGAGATTGGATCTCTGCACTGGTGGATTTCTACCATTCGGGCAATATAGACAACAGTATTCAACATGGCCAGTGATAGTGACACCTTATAATATGCCTCCATGGTTGTGTATGAGGAAGCAATATATATTTTTTGTCAATATTGGTTCCAGAGCCAAAATCCAAAAGATATGCTGGATGTTTTCTTATAACCTTTTATAGCATAGTTAAATCATTTGTGAGATGTTAGCTTGAATACATATAATATCTCAAAGAAGTAAAATTTCATAATGCTGGCAGCCCTTATGTGGACGGTAAGTAACTTTCATGCATATTCAATGTTATCTGACTGAAGTACTACAGGATGATTCGAATGCTCATATTGCATGAAAAATTATGATGCATATAACCTCAAATTTAGTGGTAAATAGTCATGGTTTGATAACCATAGTAAGTTTCTACATATGGATCATTCATTTTGAAGAAATAGAACTACATTTGGAAAAAATAAAACTGTGATGACAGTTACACCAACAGTTCATTCAGGAGATGATATTATGATAGAGATTCAGAGTTTGGGCTTGAAGAAGATAACTGAAAAAAATGCTACCTAGAAATAATGGACCGATATGAAAAATATTTGACAGGAGGAAATGTAGTATATTTTTAGACTTGGCCTATTGGAAGTCCAATTTTATTTGTGAAAATTTGGATGTAATGCATATTGAAAAAAATGAGTTTGAAATTGTTTTCAATAAAGGCCTTACTATAGATGGAAAAACAAAAGATTCTTTAAAATCAAGTCAAGAGCTAGATGATTACTGTAGGCATCCAGAATTGAAACTAAATGAGGCAACATGAAAATTCCTTAAAGCTCATTACACACTTGATAAGAAGGCAAGACAGATATTGTGTGATGGTCTAAAAATATAAAATTCTTTGATGGATATGTATCAAATATGGTAGATGCATGGATATGAAGAATCTTAAGTTATTTGGAATGATAAGTCATGACTGTCATGTCTTTATGCAGAGATTAATACCAATTCCATTTTGTGAATTGCTTCCCTTAAGTGTTTAGAAGGTCATTATAGAACTTAGTTTGTTTTTGAAACAACTAACCACAACCACAATCAAAATAGATAACATTGTGAGGCTTGAGAATGACATTCCACTTATTCTTTGTAAGCTTGAATAGAATTCCCATTGTGTTTTTTTGACTCAATGGAGCATTTTCCGGTCCATTTGGCATATGAAGCAAGGATAGTAGGGTTAGTACAATATAGGTGAATGAATCCCTTTGAGAGGTAAATACATATAATTAGCTGTGTTTTATTATTTCATACATAAAGTAATATTGTAATTTAATATAATTGAAACCTAACATTGTGGTTGTAGGTATCTTCGTAAGTTGAAATTGAATGTTAGAAATAAGGAAAAAGTTGGAGGTTCAATTTGCAATGCATATTTAGTAGAAGAAGCATCATCATTTTGTTCTTATTATTTTGAAGATCATATCAATACAAATAATAGAAATGTGCATTGGAATGAAAGAGGTCATGTGATGGTAGAAGATTATTCTGTGGACAAACTATCTATCTTCAAGCACCCTAGAAGAGCATTTGGAAGAGCAAAAAAAAATTTATGACGGATAAAGAGTACAAAGCAACTTAGAGCTACGTTTTACTTAATTGTGAGGATCCACCATATATTGAGTATGTATACCCAAAAACATTGCATGTTTAATCATCATTTAACTTTTTCCTTAATCGGAATAATATAAATTTGATATACATTTTTCTCTCTTTTTATATATGTGCAATATTTATATTGAGTAGTTAAAAAATATGCAACTAGTAATTTTCATCAATGATGTCGATTATATGCTAGAAACTAAATTTGCAAATTGGTTAAAAAATTATGTGAGAATTATTAAGTTTTAAAATTTTTGAATTCTTTAATTTATTAGTATCCTTTATTTGCTAACATCATATGTTTAATTTATGTCACGGACAAATGATCCTTCAAATGGAGATTCAAATATTTTAATTCCTAATCTATGTAATGGACCATTTAGATATGTGACAACATATCCTAGTATTCTGTAAATAAATATAAATTTCACACAATCGGGCATGGTTCTTCTAAAACAACAATGAATAGTGGTGTATGCATTAAAGGCTCAAGTTATAGTACATATGAGATTGATTATTATTGTCAACTCATAGAAGCTATTGAGTTGTAGTATCCTGGACTCGAAAATTATAAGATTGTATTATTATAGTGTGAGTGGGTTGATCCTACACGAAATGTGGGTACAAAGATTTATTAAGATTATAAGCTAGTGGATGTTAATCATAAACACAGATATAATCGATATGAGCCATTTATTATGGTAGTTCAAGCCACACAAGTATATTATTATACACACCTGAGTTTTTCTCATGATAAGAGTGATTGGTGGTCGATTTGTAAAATCAAAGCTTGATCAAATTTTGAAGTACCAATATCTCAACAAAGAAGTGCAGACTTAGCTATTGCACTGGTATTCCAAGAAAATGAAAAAAATAATATTGAGCCTGTGAATGTATATGAAGATCTAGAAAATTTATGTGACTCAAATGGTGGCATAATAGAAATTGAAGATTATCAATCTATATAAGATAAGTTGGAACTTCCATTAGAATTAAAGGAAATGTCACAAGATCCATTGGAGCATGATAATGATGTTGATAATTAAACTATTATAATTCTATTATAATATTAAACTATCAAATACTTTCTATATTATGTTGAAATTTATTGATGTGTTTTATTCTAAAATGCATGGTTGTTCATCATATCTCTGTTATTTGTTCTTTATTTTTTTGTACAGCATATGGTGCCTAAAGGACGTGGCTGTGGATGCAAAAATGAACCAAATTCATCTAGTATTTTACATCATGTTGCAAATTCAATACCATCTCATACCCACCATATCTAGACTTCAACATCACAATCACCATCTCCATTTTCATCACCATCACCATCATTAAGGCCCTTACTATCACCTTTATCAGATATTAGCCTACCACCCTTGTCCTTCCTGCACATACTTTTGATCTATCTCTATTTTCTACGACATATTTTACAGCGATAGTTCCCCCATTTACAAAACCATCAACATCATCAAATGTCGTGTCTTCCTCTGCATTCAGTGCTAAGTTAGGAATTGAAATTATGGATGGGGGATATAAGAAATATGTAAATTTGACATGAATAAAAAATTTTGATGTTACCACTAGTGGTTTTTTTATTATAGTTATAATTTTTTTATTTTAAATGTTATTTATTTATTTCTACAGTTTTATTCCATCTCACAAGTGTTCGACTTTAATTACAAAGACTTTCAAGAAAATAGTTGATTCTAAAGCATTCTCGTGGAAGAAAGAGTTCTAAATCAACAAAAGAGTCTTATTTTAATGACTTTTAGATAAACATAATGAAACTAAAGCATTGAAAATTAATTATCTAATTAGTTAACTATTATGTTAGTTATTATTAAAGCAATAAATAATTATGTCCATGTTTTTAATATAAATTTTTTTATGGTTTTTCTATATATAGAATCAGTGGACATGGGCACCCAAATTTGATGGGAAGATAGAGTTATTATGGAAGAGCAAAGCTACTGAATGGTATTCTAATTTTCTTCATAAATTGAAGAATAAAAAAGAACGGCCTGATTATATATCCGAGGATGACTGGCCGGAGTGGCTATAGTATTGTGAAGAGCCAGATATGAAGAAAAAATCAGAGATTGCCAGCAAAAATCGATGAACTGAGATAGCCTGACTAGGTACAAGAATCTCTCGACGAGAGTCAAAGTCAAGCATTGCGCACGCTCAAGATTTGGTACAATTTTAATATTTAGAATATTTATATATTTAGTGGTTGTCCTAATAGTCCAAATAAATCAAATTTGTGCATAGTTTTATTACTTTTGTTAAAATTTTTTATCATATGTTATTTTATGACTTTATAAATACATTTTCTAGGCTGGAGAATTGGGTCGAGATAACAATTTTTTTGAGATTTTCAGGAAGATACATGTGAAGAAAGAAAATGGTCAGTTTATTGACAACAAATCTAAGATGGTTACTCTAAGAATCTGTTATATTAATAAAATTTTATTATACTACAGTACATTTTGAAAGTTGTTTGGAATGCAATATATTCAATTTATTTTATGTATATCTAGAATAGTATATCTTTCTATTTTATCTCAGGAATTCATGGAGAAATGCGTGACAGCTACTTATCAACAAGTTGAGGGTTCTATGGATCTTCAACCAATTACTATGATTCTATTTATTTGTAGATCATAAGAGGTCATAAGAAGCAGCAAGCATATGACATTAGCTCGAAGTTAATGGCATTTTTGTTGTAGCAGTCAAACAACAAGAAATGAAAACAAATGAACGTATTGAAGTTATGGAGACCAAAATTATAGAAAAGAATGAGCAGTTATATCATGTGAAGGAAGAAATAGATGAAATGAAAGAAAAGAAAGATGAGCAGATTACTAGTTTGAAGGAAGAAATGCAGGAAATGAAAGAAGAGAATGATGAGAAAATTACTCATTTGTTGGAAGAAATGCAAGAAATTAAAGTAATGAATGATGAGTTGATAGATATTAAGAATGTAATGTAACATCAGATGTCCTATATGGAGTCATAATTAGCATCATTGATGCGACCGATAGCATTCTGAGATCCATCTGCATAATATCGTAGGAGAGGCTAGCAAAAAATCTCAATACTAATTATGAGGATGATTTCATATCAGAATTATTTCTGAACTATTTTTGATTTTTGTCTATGTGTAGCAAAACATAATGAGATTTTTTTGGAGGTTTCAATTTTTTTTTTCTGGTTTTATTCTTTACTTTTCCAACTAACCTAATAATGAATCTTTGTAGGACATCTGATGTGAGATGCATGAAAAAATTATGATTCAAAGCATTCAGATATTTCCACGGTCCTTATAATGCATGGGTCCAATATTTAATGATTTCAGCTGGATCAAAAGGAGGCTGAGCTTCTATTATCTTCATAATTCATAAAACATTTTATTTTTTCATTCTCTTTCTCTCTAAACATAATTTATGTACATCTTTTAGATATTTGTTGAAGTTGTATGACTATCAACTTAGATTTGCATTTGTTTATGTCTATAATTACTGTTTTTATATATCTATGAATATGTTTGTGTGTCCCTGAATATTTTGGGTATAATTTTAGAATATAATAGGTATGTAAAAGAATTGGCTAGTCTTCTTGGTGCTTGGAATAGAACCTTAGCTTCTGAATGTGTGAGATGAATTAAAAATTTCTAGTCCCACACAAATGCAGGGTTGTTCTTGACACTCTTATTTCGTGCAGATCTACGTCCTCATGTGCATTGCATTTTTTTCTCATTTTTTTCTTTGTTTCTTTCATGTTTTCTTGCTTCAGTGGATTCCATATATTAACCTATAAGTATGCAAAATTCAACACCACACATCCTATTTTCATTTCAATTCCTATTTCATTTTTATTTGACACTTTCTAATATTCTTATAATTAACCATGGACTGATGCGTGCTGCTGGGCAACACAAAATAATATTTTGATGGGCAGTTCACTAGAAATCTTGGAGTAATCTTGATTCAATTTAATAATAAGCTCATTCTTATCTCACTGTGTAAAATTTCTAGCAAATGGCAATTGCTATTGCATGCACTAGTCAATCTATATATCAGTGGCATGGTGTTGTGTTATTTATTGGTTTGTAAATCTACTATTGTTATGCTCCATGCGCAGGTGTAATAATGTTCTCTATCTGCATGGAGTACCAGAGGACAAAGAACTAAAGGATGCTAAGCATCCCTGAGAGCCCTATATGTGTGATTTTTTAAGCTCTAGTTTCGTTATTGCATTAATTTCATTATCAAACTGATTCAGATTTTTCCTTCGACATCCTTTGAAGAAGTATTCAACAACATGTATAAGTACATTTATAGGCTTTTCAGCATCGTAAGACCTTGTAAACTATTATATATGGCCTTCGGTATGGTTTTTGTGTTCATACATGGCTGCCATGTGCCCATGCATCATCTTGAATTGGTTCGGTTGCACCTCATCGATCTTTTATCTTCTATCCTTTACTTATGAATTATTTGTGGATTAAATTATGTTTGTAGATAGGGTTGCACCCTACGCTAAAATGAATCAGCAACATATAAGATTCTTCCTAATACCAAAAGTCAATGAAATTGACGTGGGGTTCTTCTCCCTTTTATGCATCTCAGTGTTGTCGCACGATATAGAGTTAGTCTAAGCATTTAGTTTCAGGCCCTTTTATCTTCTTCAATAAGGTGTTTCTAGCATTACATTGGGCATGTTACAGGTCATTTAGTTCAATTCTAATGTCAAGGTGGAAGGCGAGCACAATTTAATATCTTTTAGTGGCCTACAGCACAGACTTCCTGATTATAATCAAAATTGCTATTACTGACTGTATGGTCTAGCATGCAAATTTCATTGCATAATGAAATTGAAGATTTCTAACTTCCATTGTTACATGCTTAAATCTTGTTCTTCTGAATCACTTTTAATTTCTGAATAGTAATGAATGTTTGAGTGCAAGATGATGATCTCATAATGCTAGCTTTGGCAACCCATAAAGTTCAATATTAAAAGAGGTAAACGTGTATTAAAATGCTCTAGCTAGTTCCTTTTGCTGTTGAAATTAATTGGCATTGAAATATAAATAAGTTTTTTGGATTGTCCTTGATAAGATGTGTTCATATAAGAGCAGAGAGGGAAGTAATTGTGAATCAGTTGTAGAAGCCAAAACCAGGCCTCCAGGAGCCAATTCAAGTTTGGCGTAGTCAAGATGGTGGTTTAAACAAGTTGTAATGGCTGAAAAAAACATTTCTTTCATCAACAAGCAAGAAAGTAAATCTTCCATTAAAAGACCTTATCAAGTATGATGATTTCATAGACGCATATAAACATCACCCCCGAATATTACTTTTTTCTATATGGTCAATATTTATTCGATTCCATTTCTCCTTACATATGTAGCTTCTCCGTGTCTGGATCCTCAAAGAATATTTGGAGCTTGATTTGAAGATCTCTGAACTTCCAAGGAAATTGAAGGAGATCAACTTTGAGTGCATAGTTGATGATTTTATCTTCCTATGTTTTTTCGTAATAAATGATTTTTTTCCGCACATGCCCTCCTTGGAAATCCATGAGGTTTTTCACTGAGCTTTTTTTTAGAAAACAATGATATAGATGTGATAATTTAAGATTAAAAAAACAGAAATTAGTGATCATAAAAAATACTGAGTACATACGTATGTATATGCCAAGCATATACATACGTATGTACTCAGTATATTGTACGTATATACTCAATATATTCGTATATATATATTGCATTATATGTATATATAATACTACAGTATTATATGGACATATATACTGAGTATATATGTACTCAGTATATATGTATATATAATACTGCAGTTTATATGTGCATATACTACAGTAATATATGTAACCAGTGAAATGCCAGTATATATGTAGATATACACTATAGTATATATGTATGTATATACTGTAGTATTATATATTTATCATAACATAACTTTTTTTATTTATTTATTTTGAATTGATTGACTTGTTTAAATTTCGTATAGATATGGTACGCATTCTTCCCCATATGAAAATCGTATGAGTGAAGGGATTTTTTATTAGACATGACGCACCATGACTTGGACAGCTTTGTCACAGTAGAAAGATGATGATCAGAGGAGTTGAGAGTGAGAAAGCAACACCAATGCACGGATTGATTTTACTTTATGCACTGTCGGTAGATACATTGATGAATAAGATGTAATATAATTATGTAGTTAAAAATATAAATATATATAACATTTATATAGTTATACATTTAGTAAAATACAATTATATATAATTATATATTATTATACATATAGTATATTTTGTTAGAAATATAGGTATATAGAATTATACATATAGTTATACATTATTATATAGTTAAAAATAAGTTATGTATAGTTATAAATATAGTTATTAATACTTTTATATATAATGGCATATGATTATATAATTAAACAAGTATTTAGATATAATATTTGTGTTTAAAATATTTTTTTAATGTTACTTATATATAATTATATATATGTAACCCTTTTATAAATATAATATAGTATATATATCACATTTATATAAACATTATAAATATTCTATATTTACAAAAAAATAAATATGTTATATAAATGTTTACACAAATGTATAAACATTTATGTAATATAATTGTTAATAAAAAATTATATAAATAGATTGTTTTATGTAAATATTATATAGATATTTATAAACTATAATACATATGTATAAATATTTATATATAACATTATATGTTAATATAAACATATCAGTGTTTCAATATAATGTAATACATTTATATATATTAAAGTATAGACATTTATATATAATGTCATATGATTATATAAATGTATAAAAGTTATATATACTATTATCTGTTTATAATATATTCAGAGACAAAAAAATAGAACCCATTAACATTAATTTTGTTTTTTCCTAAGTTACAGAAGCAAAAAACATCAAGCATCATTTATTTTCGTTAGTTACAGTAGGAGAAAAAAAAATGCAAACATTTAGTATTTGAAATGAATAAAATCCTAAAAATTTAAACAATAAAGAACAAAGATTACACTAACAATTTATTGTTTCATTAATAGTGTAGAGTCAAAATCATATATTTGATATGGAAATAGAAGCAAAAGAAGGAAAATTGGGGGAAAATGAAAAAAAAGTTAATATTTGAATATTTTGTACAAATGAAAATCCGCTAGTGATAATCAAATTGAGAGAGATGAAGATATGTAGATAGCATTCTGAAGGAGAAGAACAATGATTATATTATGTAGTAACAAGAATAGATAGATTTCGGTTTCTCCCGTAGTCACGTTTCGCCTCTCCTTCGTCATTTGAAAGATTGAAAAATTGCTAAGTGTTAATGACTTAGCATTCTTTTTCAATGAAACATTATATAAATACTAAAATGGATGTAAATATATATATAATAAAATACAATAAAATAAGACTACAATAAAATTATAAAAATAAATAATTTAAATAAAATAATTGAAATAGACTTTTATTTAACCATAAATTATATTATTTAATAAACAAATAAAATAATTTTATATAATAATAAAATATGCATATATATATATATATATATTATATGGTTATAAATTTATAAGAATACAATTTATTTTTTATTAATATAATATGAAATAATTATAAAAGCATAAAATTTGAATTTATTAGTCATTATAAATTTTAATGTTTGAAGTATTCATTTAATAACTACACTGAAATATTAATTTTTTAAATCATCAATTTTTTTTGATATAATTAAAACATCAATAATTATTCCTAAAATATCAACTTATTTTTTTAAAAAATTTATTTAAAATTTAAATTTTTTTTATAATTCGAACATTTCAAATCTTTTAGTCATTATATGTTTAAAAATTTCATATAATCATAAAAATATTATTTTATACTTTTATTTTTAAATATATTTTCTAGTTTATTTGTTTATTCATATATTTTTAAAAAAATTTTTTATTTAATCAAACAATTATTTATTTTAGTTTTTTTATTAGTAGTAAATTTTTTTTATTTATTAAAATATTTTTAAAATATTATAATTATATAATAAATTATATAATGTTTGTTAATACAAATATTTAAATATCATAAATAAACATTTCAAAAAAAAGTAAGTTTAATTTTTTTAATAAATTATAATCAAAAAATAGTTTTTTTAGTCATATTTAATATAAATTTTATCCGTATTTACATATTTATTAATTTTTTTTATAATATCATATTTTTATTATTTTATGAGGTGATTGTATCTTTCAAGGATCGCTCATCTATAGACCATGACATATATACCTTTAATATTAAAAAATATAAAAAATATTAAAATAAATAATGCTTAAAAAATATCATTAAAGATTAGCGACGAAAATTATAACTAACCCAAATAGTTATGGAAAAATCCCTAGCTAAATACATATATTTTTAGAAAATAATATTTAAGGAATTATCGCTTCCAATTATATATAAAATCATAAAAAATAAATTCAAATAATTATTTAGTTACATATTTAAATTAGCTAGGAAAATTTTGTTGCTAAATCCGTCGGTGAATTTTCCACTTTTTTTGCGTGGAATTTATAAAAATTTTTGTGACGAATTATGCTGAATATAATTTGCTAGGGAAAATCCATTGGTAAATCTGTCACTAATAATTAGCTAGGGAAAATTCAAAAGCTAACACCATTGCTAAATTTCAAATCCATCACTAAAATACACCGGTAATAATAAGATATGGGAATTCCATTGCAAAATCCTTCACTAAATTGCGCGATTTTCATTGTGTAAAAATTTACGAAAAAATAACGATTAAAAATTTTTATTCAGCCAATTCCGTTGCTAATCCATTGCTATCTATCACAAATTTTTATTTCAAAGTAACATTAGAAATCTCTTGCCATTCCCTAGATAATCCCTCATAATTTAGCAAGGGATTGATCCCTAGCTAAATTTTCCTATCTAAATTAATATTTTCTTATAGTGATAGACAAAAATATAGACAGAAATATTGACAGAAAGATAGACAGATATAGAGAGAGATAGATGCACAAATAGATAGATAGATAGACAGATATATAAATAGATATATAGATAGATATATAGATAAATATATAGACATATAGACAATAGACAGGCAGGAAGGCTAATAAATAGATAGACATACTTATATATAGATAGATAGACAGATAGAATGTTAGAAAGAAAGAAATAAAGATAGATAGATAGATAGATAGATAAATAGATAGATTAATAGAAAGATTGATAGAAGATTGATTGTTGATTGATAGATAGATAGATTGATTGCTTGATCGACAGATTTATAGATAATAGATTGATAGATTGATTGATAATTAGGTAGATAAGTACATAGAGATATAGATAGATAGAAAGACAATTAGATAGACAAATAGACAAACAGATAAATAGATATATAGATAGATAGGTAGATAGATATATAGACAAATAAATAGAAAAATAGATAGATTGATAGATAGTCTTATACATAGAAAGATAGATAAACAGATAGATATATAGATAGACAGATAGACAAATAGATATGCAGATATATATATATATAGCCAGATAGATAGAAACACAGATAGATATATAGAAAGAAAGATAGATAGACAGATAAAAAGACAAATACATAGATATATAGATAAATAGATAGACATTTTGATAGACAGATAGGTAGACAGATTGACAGATCGATAGACATAAAGATAGATATATAGATATAGAGATAAATAGACATAGATAATCAGATAGAAAGATAAATAGATAGACAGATAGATAGACATATATATATATATATAGATTGAGAGATTAATAGATAGATAGATAGATAAAAAAGATAGATAGATGATATGTAGATTAATTAAAAGATAGATAATAGACAAACAAACAGGTTGTCTGAAGACTGATAGACAAATATATTGGTAGACAGAGTGACAGATAGATAGCTAGACAAATAGACACATCGAAAGATAGATATATAAATAAATATATAGATTTACAGAATGTCAAATACATTGATAGACACAAGTAGATAGATAGAAATATATATAAATAGATTGAAAAAAATTTTGATAGAGAGATTGATACAGAGATTGATTGACTGATAGCTAGATATATAGATAGATAGATAGATATATCGAAAGATTATAATATATATATATATTGATAGACATATAGATAGATAGATAAATAGATATATTAATAGATAGTTAGTTAGATAGCTATAAAGACAAATAGATATACACTTAAATAGATAAAAATATAGATAGTTGGACAAATTGATAAACACATTGATCGACAGATGGTTACATATATAGATAGATGAATAGTCAGATAGATATACAGATAGACAGATTGATTGATTGATAGTTAGACATATATATAGCCAGAAATATATAAATATAGGTAGAAAATCAAAGAGATACATAGATAGATAGAAATATATATAGACAGATAGATAGAAATAATGTTACATAGTTATATAGACAAAAAAAATAAATATATTTATATAAAGATAATTAGATTGATAATTAGACAGAAAGATATATAAATAGAAAGATAAATAAATAGATATAAAGATAGATATAAAGATAGATATAAATATAGATATAAAGATAGTTAGTAAGAAAGATAAATAGTTAGTTAGATAGATAGACATATAGATAGATAGATAGTTAGACTAATAGTTCGATACACACACATACACACACACTGATTAATAGATATATAAAAATATAGATAAATAGATAGAAAGACAGATAAATCTACTGATATATAGACAAAAAGATTGATAGATAGATACACATATTGAGAGACACATAGTTAAACATATAGATAAACTGATAAATATAAAGAGAAATAGATTTATTGATTGATAGAAAGGCACACAGATTGATACATAGATAGACATATATATAGATATATAGGTTGTTAGATAGATAGATAGATATAAAGATAGATAAATAGATAGATAGTTAGTTAGTTAGTTAGATTGATACACAAACATACAGCTAAATAGATAGATAGAAAGATAGAAAAATAAATAGAAAGAAAGAAAGATAGTCATATAGAAAGTTAGACACTTAGTTAGCCAGATAGTTAGAAAGATTGAGAGACAGATTGTTAGACAGATACATTGACCAATAGATAGATTGAAAGATATATATATATATATACCTAGACATATTCATAGATAGATAGATAGATATACATATAGATTATTCGATTATTAGATAGATATTTTGAAAGATTATTATATAAATAGATAGTCAAATAGATAGACATATAGATAAAAAGATATATGGACATATATATAGATAAAAAGATAGACAAATAGATAGACAAATAGATGGATAGTAAGATAGACAGATAAATAGCCAGATTGATAAATAGAAAGATAGTAAGATAGACAGATATATAGATAAATAGATTAACAAATATATAGATAGATAGATTGATTGACATATTGATAGATAGACAAATATTGATAGATAGATAAATATAACAAATATTTATAGATTGTAAGATTTATAAATAGATAAACAATTAGATAGATAGATAGATAGATAAATTGATAGATAGATAGATAGATTTATAGATATATTGAAACATAGATTGATAGATTGATTGATTGACCGATTGATAGATAAATTGATAGACATATTGATAGAAAGATTAATAAACAAATAATTAGACAGATACATAGGTAGATAGACAAATCGATAGGTAGATAGATAGATAGATAGACAATAGATAGATAGATTGATTGATTGTTAGAAAGACAGATATATAGATAGATAGATCGATTATTATAAATATAGATATATAGATAGATAGACAATTAAATAGATAGTTAGATGCATAGATAAAAAAACATATAGATAGATAGATAAAAGATAAAAAGATATATAGATAGACAAATATATAGACAAATAGATAGACTGACAAACAAATAGATAGATAGATAGACATATAAATAGATAGATAGATAAATAAATAGATAGATAGATTAATAGATAGAAAGATAGACAAATAGACATATAGACAAATAGATAGAGAGAATGATAGATAGACAGATAAGTAGATAGAAAAAAGACAGATAGACAGACATATAATTAGGTAGATAGACAGTTAAGCAGGCATGTAGATAGATATAAAGAAAGACAGTGAGGCAGGCATGTAGATAGATAAAAAGAAAGATAGACAAATAGACAAATAGACACGCATATAAATATAGAGTTAGATAGATAAACAATCAAATAGGCTATTAGATAAATAGATATACAGATATATAAATAGATAGATTGATAGATAAGCAATTTGATAGAAACATAGATAGACAGATAGATTGACATATAAATAGATAGATAGCCTGATAGATAGACATATTAATAGACATATAAATAGACAGACAGATAGACAGACAGATAGACAGACAGATAGACATATAGATAGATAGATAGAAAGATATATAGATAGATAAATAGATATGTAGATAGATATAAAAATAGATAGATAGTTATATAAATAAACATATTGATGAACTAAAAGATAGATAGATAGATAAATGGGTATTTATATTGACAAATAGATAGACATAAAGATACGTATATAGATATATAGAAATATAGCTAGACAGATAGATAGACAAATAGATACTAAGATAGATCCACAGATAGATAGACAAATAAATCAATAGATAGATTGATAGATAGATTGACATATAGATAGATATTTATCTAGATGAACAATAAGGCAGATATATATATAGACAATTTTATAGATAGATATAAAGATAGGTAGATAGATAGATGGACAAATAGATAGCCAGATAGATAGGCATTATATATACCGATAGATAGACAGATAAATAAATTGATAAAAAGATAAAAAGATATACTATATATATATATATATAGATAGGTAGATAGTTATAAAATGAGATAGATAGATAGATAAATAAAGATATTAATATACATTAAGAAACATATATAGATAGACGAATAAAGAGGCATATTGATTGACAAATAGATAGACATAAAGATAGATAGATAGAAAAATAGAAATATATCTTGACATGTAGATAGACAATATAGAGAAAGATAGATCCACAGATAGATAGACAAATAAATCAATTAGATAAATAGACAAATAGACAGACAGATAGATAGATAGATACAAAGATAGATAGATTGATAGGCAGATTGATTGACTAATAGATTGAAAGATTGATAGATAGTTAGATAGAAGGATTGATAAATAGATTGACAAATAGATAGTTAGATAGATAGATTGATAATAAAAAGATATATAAATAGACAGATTGAAAGATAGATTGATAGATAGATTAACAAAAAGATAGATATACATATATCTAGATAAATAGATAGATAGATAGATAGACAACTAGATTGAAAGATAGATAGATAAGCACCTAGATAGATAGATTTATAGACATACAGAAAAATAGATAGATATATAGATACATAAATAGACACATAGATAGACAAATACATAGAAAGAAAGATAGATAGATAGATAGGCTGATAGATAAAAATATAGAAAGACAAACATATAGATAGATAGATAGACAGATAGATAGAAATATAATTAGACAGTAATATGGTCATATAGATATATATTTATAGAGAGATCAATAGATTGAAAGTTAGACAGATAGATATAGATAGTAAAATATATAGATAGATATAAAAATCGATAGTAAGAAAGAAAGATAGATAGATATATAGATATATCAATAGAAAAAATGTTAGACTTTTAGATTAGCAAAAATATATATCAATATAAATATATATAACAATACATAGATAGATAGATATATATATATATATATAGACTGATGATATATATATAGATAGAAAGACATACATATACACGTAGATAGATAAATAGATATAAAAATAGATACACAGATGGAAAGACAGATAAATAGACCAATATATAAATAGACTGATATAAATATAGAAAGATTGAGTAATTAATAGAAAGACACATAGATAAACACAAATAGATACATAAATTGACACATAGATAGACAGATAGATTTATAGAAAGAAAGAAAGATAGATAAACAAATAAATAAAAAGATAGATAGATAGATAGATTGATTGATTTATAGAAAGATTGATAAATAGATATATATAAAGATAGATGGATGGATGGATAGAGAAATACATAGATAGATAGATAGTCAAAGATAAGATGATAGATTGATTGTATGATTTATAGACAAATATAAAAGATAGATTTATAAACATATTGATAGATATATTGATAGATATATTGATAGATAGGTTGATAGAGAAATTGATGGACAGATTGATAGACAAATTGATAGTCAAAATATAGATAGAAAGATAGACATAGAGAAAGATAGAAAAATAGATAGATAGACATATATATAGATAGATTGATTGATTGATAATTTTTATAGACAGGTAGATAGAAAGAATGATTATTAGATCGATAGATAGATAAGTAGACATATTGATAGAATGATAGATAGACAGACAGATAAATAAATAGATAGATAGAAAGATATATAGATAACTAGATAGATAGAAAGATAAATAGATAAATAGATAGAATGATTAATAGATCAATAGATATATATATAGATTGATTGATTGATAGACAGTCAGACATACAGATAATATATAGATAGAAATAAAGTTAAATAAATAGTAAATAGATATATAGATTATATATAGATAGATATTTTGAAATATATTTAGAAAGATATTTAGAAAGATATTTAGAAAGATATATAGATAGATAGATAGAAAGAAATATAAATAGATGGAAAGATAGATAGATAGCTAGATAGATAAATAGATAGCCAAAAAGATAGATAGATAGATAGATAGACAAATAGATAGGTAAATAGATAGATAGATAGATAAATATAGAGACAGATAGATAGATAGACATATATATAGTCAGATAGATAGAAATATTGTTAATAGATTGATAAAAGATTGATAGACACATAGGTAGACAGATATATAGATAGATAGATACACATATTGATAGACATGTAGGTAAAAAAATAGATAGACAAATAGTTAGACATAGTAATAGATAGATAGATAGATATACTTATAGATAGACAGATATATAAAAAGATAGATTGATAGATTATATACAGATAAATCTATAGATATATAGATAGGTAGACTAATAAATAAATAGATAGATTGATTGAAAGATAGATAGATAAATAAAAGTTAGAAAGAAAAATAGAAAGGCACATAGATAGACATATTGATAGAAAGAAAGATAGACAAATCGATAGTTATTGATAGACATATAGATAAACAAATAGATAGATATATAGATAGAAAGATAGACACACAGATAGATATATAGAAAGATATATAGATAGATAGACATATAGAAAGAAAATAGATTGATAGATAGAGAAAATAAATTATATATATATAGAAATATAGTTAAATCAATATATCGATAGATATATACATATATTGATAGACAAATCGATATAAAATCGATAGATATATTGTTAAATAGATAGATATATAGATAGATAGACATATAGATATACATATAGATAAATAGATTATTAGATAGATATATATAATATATATATATATAGATAAAAAGATATACATATAAATAAAATAATATTTTGATTGATTGATATATATAAATATATCAATTGTGAGGCATATAGATAGACCAATGAATAGATAGATAGAAATATACATATATAAACAGATAGATATATAGATAGATAGACAAATAGATAGACAAATATATAGATCGATTGAGAGATTAATAGAGGATTGAAAGATAGATAGATTATAGATAGATAGATTGACTAATGGATAGACAGATTGGATTAATAGAATATATAGACACACTAGATAGACAGACAGATAGATAAATAAATAGCTAGATAGAAATTATATAGATAGATGAATAGACAATAAATAGACAGATAGATAAATAGATAGATACATAGATGATAATTTGATAGATTAATAGATAGATAGACATATATATAGATAGATATATAGACAGATATATAGACATATACATAGATTAATAAAGTGACCGATAAATAGACACATAGATAATAGTAGATAGATAGAATGAAAGCAAACAGATAGATAGATATAAATTATTATGCAAATAGAAAAAAAGATAATAGATAGATAGATCAAGATATAATATATATTAGACCACATATATTGATAGATAGATATAAATTTGATAAATAGATAGATTAATAAATAGTTAGAAATTATTTAGATAGATATATAGATAGATAGACAAATATATAATCAAATACATAGACAACAATATAAATATATAGATAGATAGACACAAAGATATACACATAGATAGACACAGATATAAACAAAGATAGAAAGATAGATTGATAAATATATAGACATATAGATTATCAGATAGATAGACACATAGAGAGACATATAGATAGACAGACAGACAGATAGACACATAGACAGATAGACAGATAGATATCTAGATAGATAGATAGATAGATAGACAGATAGATAGATAAATATACAATTAGATAGACATATAGATAGACTGATAGATAAACATATAGATAGATAAATAGATAGATAGATAGAAATATAGATAGATAGATAGACATATAGATTATAGATAGATGATAGATAGACAGATGCTAGGAATATATTGATAGACAAATTAATTAAAAAAGCATAGATTGATTGATAGAAATTGATAGACAAAATTAATTAAAAAAAGCATAGATTGAATTGATAGAAATTTGATAGACAAATGTATAGATATTTTGATAGACAAATTAATAGACAGATTGATAGACAGATAGTTAAAGAGATAGATTGATAGAAAGATTGATATAAAGATAGATAAATACATTGGTCAGGTCTATAGATAGATACACAAATAGATATAGATATAGACAAATTGATAGAAAGATTGATAGACAAATAGATAGACAAATAGAAAGAAAAATAGTTATATAGATAGATACATAGACATATATATAGAAGATAAATACTTACATAGTTAGATAGATAGTTTGACAGATAAAAAAATTGATATACAGATAGAAAGACATATAGATAAGAGATAGATAGCTAACAATAGATAGATAGATAGACAGATAGATAGACGAATAGAAAGATGGATAGATAAATGGAAAGATAAATAGATATATAGATAGAGAAGATACACAGATAGAGACACAATTAGATAGATAGATAGATAGAAATGTAGATAGATAGATAGATATACAATAGATAGTTAGATTGATAGACTCATTTATAGATATTTGGATCGATAGATTAATGGATGATGGTGGATAGATAGATAGATAGATAGAGATATATAGACAGATAGATAGAGAGATAGATAGATAGACTTATTTATAGATAATAGATAGATCAATAGATAGATAGATTACAAATAGATAAATAAATAGATAGATAAAATAGATAGAAAATAAATAAAAAATAGATAGACAGATTGAAATAAAAATTTATAGACAGATTTATAGATAGATGATCAGGTAATGATAGGATAGATGATGAGATAGCCACCCGTGTAATTAGATAGGGGGGGGGGGAATAGATAACAGATTGATAGATAAAAAGATAGACACTAATTTATCGAGGGATAGATAGATAAATACATAGATAAATAGGTGATAGATCTACTGAAGATAGATACATAAATACGATTCGGAGACATAGTAGATAGATATATTATTAAAAAAATATAATTGATAAATAGATATATATGCAGATAGAAAAATAGATGATTGATAGATTGATAGACAAAAATAATGATAGATGTATAGATAGATAGATAGACAGATAGATAGACAGAAATATAGATATATATAGAGACAGATAAATAGATAGATAGTATATATTATATATATATAGATAAATAGATAAATAGAAAGTTAGATAAATTTATTATATATATATATATATATATATATACACTGATAGATAGATAGATAGACAAATAAATTGATAGATAGATAGATAAATCTATATTGATATTAAATTTGAAATATAAATTTATAGACATAATTAAATATACATTTTATAGATAGATTCATAAATAGAATGATAGAAATATTGATGGACAGATTGATACATTAATAGATAAAATAGAAAATAGATAGATATACAGATATAGAAAGATAGATAGATATACAAATAGATATAAAGATATATAGAGTCAGATAGATAGATAGATATAGGACAGATAATATAGATAGATAAAATAATAGATAGATAGATAAGTAGAAATATAAACAAATAGATAGACAGATAGATAGAAAGAAAAATAGTTAAACAGATAAATAGTTCATTAATAAATAATAGACTAATAGATAATAGATAGATAATAGATAGATATAGATAAATACATAGAGAGATATAAATAAGATAGATAGATAAAGAGATAGAAAAAC
>JAREIK010001341.1:0-13117 GCA_029783825.1 Sapria himalayana | reverse complement strand
TCAATCCATTCATCCATCTATCTATATGTCTATTTGTCTATCTATTTATCTATGTATCTATCTATCTGTATATCTATCTATGTATTTATCTATTTATCTTTTGCCTATCTATTTATCTATTTATCTATCTGTATAGCTATATATATCTATCTATCTCCCTATCTATTTCTATCTATTATATCTCTAGCTAATATTATATATATATATATATCTATCTATTTATCTATCTAGCTATCTTACTATCTAACTATATATACTATCTATTATCAATATGTATATTTATCTAACTATCTTTCTATCTTCTATGTATCTTTCTTTAATTCTATCTATTTATCTATCTTCTTTATTTCTTTTTATTGATCTATCTATATATCTATTAATCTATATATCTACCTATCTTTCTGTGTGTGTGTGTGTGTGTGTGTGTGTGTGTATCTATCTAACTATCAGTCAATCAATAAATCTGTCTATTTGTCTATTTGTCTATATGTTTATCGATCTATATGTATATTTGTCTATCTATCTTTTTCTCTATCTTTCTATTTATCTTTCTATATATCTTTCTATATATCTCTCTATCTATCTTTTTTATCTGTCTATCTTTTATAAGTCTATCTATCTATTTGTTTATATGTTTTTTTGTATATCTATGTATTTATCAATCTATCTATTTATCTATCTATCTATCAATCTTTCTATCCCTCTATCTAGCTATTTATCATTCAATCAATAAATCTATTTATTTATCATTTTATCTATCTTTCTATCAATCAATATATTTATTTATTTGTTAAACTATCTTATCTAATCAAATATCTATCTATCTATATCTTTCTTTCTTTATTTATATCTTTATATCTATCTATTTATCTATATATCAATCAATCTATCTGTCTATATATTGATCTATCGATCTATCTATATGTTTAATTGTCTATCTATTTATCTGTTTATTTATCTCTCTATCTTTCTTTCTATCTATTTCTCTTTCTATGTATTTCTATCTATTCTTCTATCTGTCTATCTATCTATCTTTATGTTTATCTATCTATCTATATATCTATTTATCTATCTACCTGTCTACTTTTCAACCTCTTTATCTATCTATTTATCTATATGTAATCTATTGATTTATCTATTTGTCTATTTGTATATCTTTTTATCTAAATATTTTTCTATCTACTATTTATCTATCTATATATCTATTTATCTATCAGAATGTATATCTGTCTATCTATCTATATATATGTCTAATTATTTGTTTATCTATTTGACTATCTATCTATCTGTAAGTCTATATGTATATTTATATATCTATCTATTTATCTATCTATTTTTCTATCTCTGTATCTATCTATATGTCTATCTGTCTATCTATCTCTTTATCTTTCTACCTATCTACCTATATGTATATCTATATATATGTCTATGTGTCTATCTATGTGTCTATATATCTAAATGACTAAAGGTCTATAAGCCTATCTATCTGTCTATCTATCTCTCTATCTATCTATATGTATATTTTTTTATCTATCTTTCTGTCTATCTATCTATCTATCAGTCTATCTACCTATCTATCTATCTATCTATCTATCTTTCTCTTTCTATATGTCTATCTCTCTATCTATCTATTTATCTATCTAGTAGGAAATCTATAAATTTACCTATCAATATATCTATCTATATCTATCAATATATCTATCTATATATCCACGTATCTCTCTGTTAGACTATCTATCAAACTATTTATCTATCTATCTATCTGTCAGTCTATTTATCTATCTATCTATCTGTCAGTCTATTTATCTATCTAGCAATTTGTCTATCTATTTATCTCATCTATATGTATATCTCTTTATGTATATGTATATATATGTCTTTATTCTTAATTATCTATATGTCTTTCTATTTATTTATCTATCTTTCTATCTAACTATGTATCTATCTATCTATCTGGCTGTCTGTCTGTCTATCTGTCTGTTTGTCTGCCTATATTTCAATCTATATATATATATATATATATATATATATATATATCTATATGTATATATATCTATTTGTCAATCTATTTGTCTATCTTTCTATCTATATATCTATCCAGCTATCTATCTTTCTATCTCTATATCCTTCTATCTGTCTATCTGTCTATATGTCAATTTGTCTATCTACCTATCTGCCAAATATCAATCTATCAATTAGTTTTTTTATCTATCTGTCTATTTTCTACCTACCAATTTTTCTAAATATATAAATGTCTATCATTCTATCTATCTATCTATCTACCTATCTGTCTATTTGTCTATCTGTCTATATATCTTTCTATCTACCTATCTGTCTATTTGTCTATCTGTCTATTTGTCTATCTATGTATCTGAATATCTATAAATCTCTCTATTTGTCTATCTGTCTATACAACTTTTAGTCTATACGACTATCTATTTATCTATCTATCTGTCTATCTGTCCATATGTCTTTCTGTCAATCTATCTAATGTCTATTTATCTATCTATCTATTTATCTATCATCTGTCTATCTGTCAATTTGTCTGCCTATTTATTTGTCTATATGTCTATCTCTATATCTCTCTAACTATCTATCTATATATCTATCTATCAGTTTATCTGTCTATCTGTTATCCTTTCTATATTTCTTTCCACCTTTCTCCCTATATTCATATCTACCTATTTATATATCTATCTATATGTCTATCTATCTATATGTCTATTTGTCAATCTATTTATATATCTATCACTCTATTTCTCTATCTATCTATCTATCTATCTATCTATCTTTCTATCTCTCTATCTATCAATCAAATATTTATCTGTCAAACTATCTATCTATAAATATGTCTATCTATATATTTGTCTATCTGTCTCTATATCTATCTGTCTATTTTTATCTATATATCTATATATCTATCTATCTTGCTTTCTATCTATCTATTTGTCTATCTATTTGTCTATATATCTATCTATCTTTCTATTGATCTATCTTTCTATCTGTATATATATCTTTTTGCCTATCTATCTATCTATCTCTCTATCCACCTATCTACCTATCTACATATCTTTCTATCTAGTCTATATGTCTATCAATCTATCTCTCTATTTGTCTGCCTATCTATCTCTCTATTTGTCTTTCTATCTATGTTTCTGTCTATATACCTAATTGTGTATCTATCTATCTATCTATGTGTCTATCTATTTTTCTATCTATTTTTCTATCTATTTATCTATCTCTCTATCTAAATATCATTTTATCTATCTATCTTTCTATCTATCTATCTATCTAACTATCTATCTATCTAACTATCTATCTATCTTTCTGTCTATCTCTATATATGTATATCTATCTATCTGTCTATCATCAATATATCTATCTATCTATATATTTTGTATATGTCTATCTTTCTATCTATCAATCTATATATCTACCTATCTACCTATCTACATATTTGACTATCTTTCTATCTATTCTTTAATCTATTTATCTATCTATTTTCAATATATCTGTCTATCTACCTATTTGTCTAAATATCTAAATGTCTATTAATCTATCTATTTATCTATTTTTCTATCTATATATCTATCTATCTATATATCTATCTATCTATATGTATATCTATATATCTATCTATCTCTATCTATCTATTTGTCTATTCATCTATTCATTTATCCATCTATTCATCTATATGTCTATCTATCTATCTATTTATATATATATATATATATATATATATATATATATATATATCTATCTATCTATCTATTTTTCCATATGTTTATCTATCTATCTTTCTATCTATCTATATGTCTATCTGTCTATCTATCTATCTATCTATCTATCTATCTATCTCTCTCTCTTCTATCTATCTATCAATCTAACAATCTATCTCTCAATCTATTTATCTATCATCTATCTCTCTATCTATTTTTCTATATATATTTGTCAGTCTATCAGTCTATCTATCTATCTATAACAACAAGAAAATGTCTATTTAGCTATGAATATTTAGCTAGGGATAAAATCCCTAGCTAATAAGCAAAGGATTAGCTAGGGAATAACAAGAGATGATTAATTTTACATTAAATTTAAATAATATGATGAATTAGTGATAGATTAGATATAGAAATGTTCAATTGAAAATTTTCCATCTCTAATATTATCCTAGATATATGCGTAAAGAAAAGCTGGAATTTTAGTATTTGATTTAGCGACGGAATTTCCCTGACTAATTATAATGAAACAAAATCTATCGCTAAATAATTATTTGAATATATTTTTTTATGATTTTATATACAAGTGGAAGCTAGTTTTCCTTAAATATTTACTTTCTTAAAAAATCAACATTTAGCTAGGTATTTTTCCCTAGGTATTTGGAATAGTGATAATTTCTATCGCTAATCTTTAATGATTTAATTTTTTTAAGCATTATTTAATATTTTATATAACTTTTTATAGTAAAGATATGTCATAGTCTATAGTGAGTGATCCTTTAAAGACACAATCTACTCATATAATTATAAAAATATGATATCATAAATAAAAAATTTTATAAATATATCAATAATATTAAAAATTTATATTAATAACACTAAAAACCCTATTTTTGATTATAAATTAATTAAAAAATTATACAAAATATTTTTCTGATATATATAATGATATTTAAATATTTGTATTAAAAAACATTATATAATTTATTTTATAAATATAAAAATTTTTAAAATATTTCAATTAATAAATAAAATTAATAAAATTTACTACTAATAAAAAGCTAAATTAAATAATTATTTGATTAACTAAAAAAATTTATAAAAATATATGAATTAACGAATAAATAAGAAAATATTTATATTATTTAAAATAAAAAAAATATTTGTATTATTATATGAATCAATAAAAAAAATATTGACTAATAGATTTAAAAATTTTAAATTATAAAAAAAATTTTAATTTTTCATTAAATTTAAAAGAAAATAAATTGATATTTAAATATTAATACATAGATGTTTTAATTACATAAAAAAATTGATGATATATAAAATAATTATCTTAGTGTAGTTATTAAATAAATACTTAAAAGATTCAAATTTATAATGACTAAAAGATTCAAATTTATAATGACTAAAAGATTCAAATGTTATGCTTTTATAATTAATTCATATTATATTAATAAAAAATAAATTGAATTCTTAAAAAGTTATAACCATAATATATATATATATATATGAAATACTTTATTATTATATAATATTATTTTATTTTTTAATAAAATAATATCATTTGTGGTTAAATAAAAATAAATTTCATTTTTTAATTTAATAATTTATTTTTATAATTTTAGTTTACTTTTATATTTTTGTCTCTTTTTTTTATATATTTATTTCCAAATTTTTATTTATAGTTTCCGTGAAAAAAAATGCTAAGGCATTAAGGACTTAAATTTTTTCTATCTATCAACGACGAAGAGATGAGAAGCGAAACTGGAATATGGGAGCAACCTACAAAATCTACCTCTTCTTGTTACCATGTAATATTATCATTGCTTTTCTCCTTAGGAATGCTATATATATATAATATATATATATATATATATATATCTCTCTCTCTCTCTCTCTCTCTCTCTTTCTCTATTTGATTACCACTAGTGAAGTTTGGTTTTTACAAATATTTGGATTTGATTTTTTTTTATTTTCCCCCAATTTTTCTTATTTTTTCTTCTATTTTCATAACACTTATATGATTTTAACTTACACCTTTAATGAAACAATAAATGGTTAGTGTAAACTTATATGATTTTACAAATATTTGGATGATGTGCCAGCAGAATTGGAAGAACAGGTTGTTACATCCATCTGGCCCTGCTGCAATTTCTTTGTTCATGCTGCATACAGCTAAGCTTACTTCTTCTTCATCTGGGATTTCCGCTAGCTTTGTGTTTTCCTATTCTGAAACTTGGTGCTTCATTATATGCGTTAGGGTGTCCCCTCCATGCCTTCCATTTCCACACAAGTGTTTGTTAAAATATTCTTCCAATTAGAGCCTTTTCTCCTCTTCCTTCTCCACCCAGGCTCCTTCTGAATTTTTTATGCCTTTAATTTCTTTTTTTGGGATTTGATTTTTGCCATTGTGTGGAAGAATCTCATGTTATTGTCACCTTCTTCGAGCCACTTAATTTATGCTATTTGTTTCAAGAAGACCTCTTCCAAGTGTAATCTAAGTCTTAGTTTCGCCTCTACTCTACTTAGATCATGTCTACTCCCCTCCTTTTGATCTCTCTGATGCTCTTATTCACACCTTGCCACCTTTTCTTCAGCCTATGTGGTACTTTTATTGATGTTTTCAAAAGCTTTTTTATTCCATTTGCTCAGGCTAATTTTTAACCTATGCATCTTGGTTGCTAGCATTTGTAGAGGATTTCCTGCTACAGGTTCTAGCCAAGAGTACTTTACTATAGTTTCAAAATTTATATGCAAACCCCACATATTTTGAAATCTAAAAGCTTTTACTAGCCTCTAGTTTATTTGGAATGTCAAGAGCATTGGGCTCTGGTCGGAATAGATTCTTTAAATGTCGAACATTTGTGGCTCCATGCGAGACCACCCATTTTGCATTATACATAACCCTGTCCAATCTTGCCCAAAGTGCTCCTCACTTCTTCCAGTTATTGCACCATGTATATTTTGATCTCAAGAAATCAGCTTTCAAGTTTTCTATTGTCAATTGCTGCATTAAATTGTGCCATTACCTAGCATTTAGGGATCTCCCCCTCTATTTTCACTAGAATTTCTAATCACGTTAAAATCTTTTCTGATGATCCATGAAAGATCCTTTGACTCTACCTTCATCATCTCCTGTCATAGCCTCTTCCTCTCTTCTTTAGTATTTTTTGCATATACTCCCGAGATTAACATCTCTGTTTCATTATTAACTTTTAAGTGTATTATATGCTCTGAATCTTTTAAAATTATAATTTCAAACTATTATCCCACATAACAATATTTTTTCATTTAGGTTCACAATGGCTTTATCAAATCCCATTAATTTTGTATATTTGTCTAGCTATTTTTTATCTATCATTGTTTCGACTATAATAATAATTTTTACTTTATAAATTTTAATAAGCTTTTTAATTCTGTTTAGAGAGGGTGAATTTGCCACTCCACTTATGTTCTAGTAAATGCATCTATCCATTAAAAGAATATTTAGCTTGTGCTCTCGCCTTACATTTCGAGTCATATTTCATGTTCAAGTACTTCTTCATGTTCCTTGGTGGTTTTATAGAGTTGGTTTTTCGAACTTACTCCATTCCTGCTTCTTTGAATGTTTTACCGAGATATACAGCCATTATTTTAATTTCCTCAATAGCTTTTTCTCTTGTGTATGAAGCTCACTTCCTTGCACACATTTCTAACTCATCTTTAGGCTTGTCTATGTCCATCTCACTTTTAACCTTGCTTTGGTTATAATATTGCAGCACTTGGCCTTGGATCCTGGTTCTAAAAAATTATGCTTCGGTAACTTAAGAAAAAAAAATTTTAGGGTTTAATGGATTTCAAATACTAAATGTTTGCATATTGTTTTGTGCTTCTGTAACTTAAGAAAAAAAATTATGCTTAAAGTTTGCTGCTTCTGTAACTTATGAAAAAACAAACTAAATGTTTATAAGTTCTAATTTTGTTATCTCCAAAAATATTATAAACAGATTACATTATATATAAACTTTTATACATTTATATAATCTTATGACATTATATATAAATGTCTTACTTTAATATATATAAACGTATTAAATTATATATAAACATTGATATGTTTATATATAAATATAATGTTATATATAAATATTTATACATATGTATTAATGTTTATAAATATAGATACAACATTTACATAAAACTATCCATTTATATAATTTTTAATATTACAATTATATAACATATAAAATGTTTATACATTTTTGTAAACATTTATAAAATATAAATTTGTATATAAATATATAATATATATAATGTTTAAAAATGTGATATATACTATATAATATTTATAAAAGTGTTTCATAAATATAATTATGTATATGTAACATTTATAAAAAATATTTTAAACACAAATATTATATCTAAACACTTGTATAAATGTATAATCATATGCAATTATATATAAAAGTATTTATAACCATATGTAAAATTATGTAAATTATTTTTATAACTATATTTATAACTATACATAACTATTTTTTAACTACATAATAATTTTAACTATATGTATAATTCTATAACTATATTTCTAACAAAATATACTATATGTATAATATATATAACGATATATAATTGTATTTTACTATGTGTATAATTATAAAAATGATATGTATAACTATATCTTTAACTACATACACATTTATAACTATATGTGTATAACTATATATAAATATTTATATAACTATGTAACACTGTATATAATTAAATATAACTATATTTGTAAATATGTACATATATGTATTCATAAAATTAAATCTATATTTGTTTATAACTTATTATACATTTATGTATACTACTTATAACTATTTGTATTAATATATCTATATATAACTATATGTTTAACTATATATAACTATATTTTTAATATATTTACTATAGGTATAAGAACATATACCTATAAATAATTGTCTTTGACTATATGTATAACTACTAAAACAGTATACATAATTATATTTAAATATATAATTAACAACATATATTTAATATACATTTTTTATATATTAGTATATAAAAATGTATTTTACTATATCTATACCTATACATAACTATATGTATAAATATATAAAATTATATCAAAAATATATATATCTACATGTATAAATATAAGTATTACTATATGTGTAATTATATGTATAACCATATGTAACTATATTTATAATTACATGTAACAACATACAACATTATGTTTAACTATGTATAAAATATATAAATATTGTATAACTATGTAACATTCTATATAATTAAATATAAATATATTTGTAACTATGTATACTACATATATATATATATATATACATAATATAAATCTATATATTTTTATAACCTTATACACATTTATGTATACACTTATAACTACTTGTATGATTATATCTTTATATAACTATATGTTTAACTATATATAATTCTATTTTAACTATATATACTATAGGTATAAAAACATATAACTATATAATTGTCTTTGACTATATCTATAACTATAAAAACATTATATATAACTATATTTAAATATAATTAACAACATATATTTTATATACAATTTTATATAACTAGTAATAGCATGATCTATTAATCTTTACTGTGCTAAAAAATGCTTTATCTATTAATGTACATTCTACAAATGCATTGCTTCGATATTCAAAATATTTAATCTTTAAATATTCATCGGTAAGTAATTTTATTTAATTATTAGTGTATTTTGAAGTAATTATATGTTTAATTCAAAATAATGATTGAGCATTATTCTTTGCAAATAAAATAGGACGAAATGAGTTAGATCATCAGTGGATGTACAAAAAGTTTATGAATGAAATTTTGAATCAATATTTTTTGAGTGGGCTTCAAACTTTCATCAACTTTGCGTGCAGTCAATCGAGATGGATGGGTGGAGAAAAAATTAAGTGTCCATGTAATAACTACAAGTGTCAGAATTTTTTTTTCATGATTTAAACACTAAGATATTTGGCTAAATATGGCTTTGTACCAAATTATTTGTTTGTATTTATCACGGGAAAAGTACAATGGCTCTAAACATGACCAAAATGAGGGTAGTGAATCATTTTCATGTGGTGAAGAAGCATCAAACACATACCATAGAATGGTCATGGAAGCTGCTGGTGCTGACTTTAATATGAATTACATGGATGAACCACCAAATCCTAAAGCTTAGAAATTTTATGAAATACTTAAAACTATATATAATGCATTATGGCCTGATTATAAAAATGAAAGAAATGAATGATTAGATAAAGAAATGAATGATGAGATTAAAGAAATTAAGAATGTAATACATTAGTAAATGTCCTATATGGAGTCATAGTTAGCAAATTTGACGCGACAGATAGCATTCTAAGATCTAGTTATGAAACCATGCAGAAGTGGCTAGCACAAATGCACCAACTAATAATGAGGATGAATTGTATCAGATTTATTTGTAACTATTTTTTATTTTTGTCTATGTGTAGCTAAATAGAATAAGACTATTTTGGTGGTATCATTTTTTATCTTTTCTAGTTTTTTTTTTGCTTTGCTGATTAACCTAACCAGAAACTTTGCAAGATATCTAATGTGAGACAAACTAATAAATTCTGATTCAAAGCCTTCAGAAATTATCATGGTCCTTCCTCTGGATGGGTTCCATCTTTACCGATCTTTAATGGATCAAAAGGTGGGTGAGCTATTATTATCTTTATTATTTCTAAAATATTTTATTTTTGTACTCTATATCTCTCTCTCTCTAAACATAACGCTGGCCATCTTTTAGATATTTGTTGAAGTTGTATGACTATCAACTCAGATTTGTGTTTGTTCATGTCTATAATTACGTATTTATATATCTGTGAATGTGTATTGTTTTTATGGAGTGCACATTCTTTTTATGGAGTGCATATTGAATTGCCTCCACCATGGATGAGTATGACAATGAACTATTCTATAGTTACATTGTCACATACAATGATCTGATGGTGCTTGCTTCGAACAAGAGAAGACCATATGGCAGTAGAACTATAGGGTTGAGGAAACACAATGAAGCTAAGTGATCAAAAAATCATTGGTGCAAGCACAATGAGAGAAGAAGAAACGTTCTAGGAAAGCCATGCCGAAGCATTGGTGCTGTGGGGAGTGGCAGGGCAGAGCAACCCCTTGTGAGCCTTGGGACCATGAGAGAGTTAAGGTTGTAAAAAGAAGGGTGTGAATTTTAATTTGCCAAGCTTGGCTCATGGCTTGTTCTAGGTTTTCCTCTAAGAGTTTTTAGATATATTTTCGAAATTTAAATAATATTCACATTTCTTATTAATGGTGAAAGTGAGTTTTTTTGCCTTCTATTCTATATCTATATCTATACATGTTGTTCTATATCTATAAGACATCCATATATACTATAGTGCATATGTATAATACTGAAGTATATATGTACATATATATTTTAGTATATATGTACATATATATTTAGTATATGTACATATACACTATAGTACTATAATGTACATATATGCTGTATAAACTATATTATTGATGAGGAGATGTATGTGATATTGCTTATTTTTGCTAGGTGCCATGTTCTCTAATTTATCAATTGATACGTTGTTCTATTGATAGCTTTTTGGAGGAAGAATTAGCATGTCTTACACATTGAGGCATGCCTAGCACACACTGTACACTTTGATAGTGATATAAGGTTATCATCCTATGAGTTGCCCTAATAAAAAAAACATGTTATAATGGTATTGTTGTATGAGGTTATTTATCAAGGTATTATATTTTTTATGTTGTGTTTTAATATTTTACATGGTATCAAAAGTGACCTTAGGGAAAGGTAAACTATGGGGGGGGGGTGTCGGAAAGAGCTATAAACTCCTAGAAGGAGTGCATCCACTGTGCACTAGCTACCACGATTCCCACACATTATGTGCTATGTAAATCTTTGCTCACTCACTATATGTTATCAAATCAATGACACTCCCACTGTGTGTTATTAAAATCATTGCTCACAAGGTTTAGGCCTCGATTCCAACTACATTATTGCCATATGCAACCCATAGAAGTGGATATTGCTGAATCTGAGTTTTTATTAGCTAGATAAGATGCTCTACGATCTCAAATACAAGCAAGAGGTGAGAAGTTGATTTCTGTGAGCTCATAACAGGCTTGGCATAGCATTGAGCTGTGAAAATTTTTGTTTTTTTTTGTTTTTAATTTGATTTGGTTGCTTGGATAGGCATAGACCCTTCTTCAAGGCAAACTAGATTACTTCAGTGACAATTGCATGCATTGAAATTGTGAAGTTGAGTAGAAGAAGCTAGATGGGCTATTATAATGGCAATGGAGTGCAGGTAAGACATCTACTTGAACATCATGATGAGTGATTTGACAAGCATCCTGATGAAGTATATTTGGTATTCTTGTTGATTGAACTCATGTTCATATGGTTAGTGTAACGTTTGGTTATTATAGTGTTGAGATAAGATTTCATTGATGATGATAATGAGAGGCTAAAAGAAAATTTGTATGAAGTAGTAATCAAGTTTTCTTATTTGATATAATTTTTTGTGTACATGAGATATTCATAGATTTTATGCTTTCGTGAATGATATTAATACTAGCTTTTAATTTCTAGTGCATTGAAGCAAGATTAACTATTCATGCTCACACCCCAAATATTCTTTCAAATGGTCATTTATTTTTCCTAAAAAAAGTTATCTTATAGTTTTCTAAAGCAAAAAAAGGTAATAATAAATTTTAGTTCACGTGGGATATGTAGATTAGAAAAAAAAGGTTTTGATTTTTTTAATGACCATTTTCCATGCATCAATGGTTCATCGAACTAGAAATGTGTAATATATGTACAAGATAAAAAATATGAGAAGATATGAAAATTGTGTGTCTGTGTGTTTGTTGGACAGATATATTATACAATATTTATGCTATAAGCATGTATATTGCATATATACATGCCTATACATTTTTAAGTAAATGCAAAAAAATATCTGATGCATACGAATGATACACTACCAAAATCAACGAATTACCACCAATTTTTAGTCGATAATTCAGTGTTTTTGGTCGGTCAACAAAATAGCGATCATTACCGACCAAATATTTGGTCGTAGTTTTGCTCGTCGCTAAATTTTTTACCAAAAAAAATTCAGTCGTCGGTAAGTTACCACAATTATCGATCCTCTGCATACAAAGATTTACCAACTATATTCCGACAATTTACCGACCGAATAAATAAGATCAGTAGATGGTCTCTAAATGCTCTGTAATTAATGACCATTTACCTACCTACCTATCTCTATCTGTCTGTCTCTCATCAATTTCTCTAACTTTCTATCTTTATGTATATCTAATATATA
>JAREIK010001340.1:37869-55743 GCA_029783825.1 Sapria himalayana | reverse complement strand
AGACATATATATAGATAGACAAATATACACATAGATAGATAGATAGATAGAAATATAGACAAATAGACAGATTGATAGATTGATAAATAGACACATAGACATATACACTTATAGACATATTTATAGATAGGTAAAAGATAATAGATAGATTGATAGATGGAGAAAATACACATATAGATAGATAGATATATAGATAGATCGAAAAGTCACATAGACAGATATATAGATAAATAGATTATTTGATAGATATAAGATAGATAGATCACAAATAGACAGCTAGACAGAAAGCTAGATAGGCAAATAGATAGATAGAGATATCGATTAGATAGATAGATAGGCATATAGGACAGATAGAGAATTATAGATAGACAAAGGTAGATCTGCAGATAGGTAGATATTATCTATATATATATAATGATATAAAGATAGATAGACAGATATATAGATAGATAGAAACATACATAGATGATAGATAGACAGAGAGAGAAAGGACATATAGATAGATAGAACAAATAGATAGATAGACAAATAGGATTGAATAGACAAATAGATAGGAAGATAGATACAAATAGATAAGAATGGCATATAAATAAATAGACAAATAGATTAACTAGACAATAGATAGAAATTATATAAGCAGATAGATAGATACAACAGGTTGATAGATATGTAGATAGCAATTAAACAGCATTAGGCACATACGCACATAGACACATAGACAGATACCACAGATAGACAGATAGACAGATATACAAATAGATGTTTAAGTTGATAGACATATAGTTTATTGATAGATAAAAAAAGATTGATAGATGATAATAATAGATAGACATATATTCTGAATTATACATAGACAGCAGAAGTAGAAAAACAAATAGGAAGAACGCAAAAATGTAGATATGTAGATATGAGATACAATTCTAGAAAGATACCAGACTAATAGATAGGACCAGATAGATAAATGGACAGTAGATATATAAACAGATAAACGAATATAGAATATATAAAATATAGATATATAGATACATATATAGATAAACACATAGACAATTAGACAAATTGATCGATATACATATAGAAAATTAGACAGATAGATAGATAGACATTTAGACAGATAGATATATGGATGGATAGTTAGATAGATAGATAGATAGATCGATAGATAGCAAAAAAGATAGATAGATAGACAGATAGACAGATAGACAGATATATAGACAGACAGATGGATGGATAGTTACATTGATAGACAGATAGACCGATAGATAAAAAAATAGATAGACAGACACATCGATCAATAGATAAACATATAGACAAATAGATAGATAGACTTTTAGACAAATAAAAAAGATAGACAGATAGACATACAAATAGAAAAAATAAGAAAGAAAAAAAAGATAGATAGATAGCTAGCTAGCTAGACATATCGATAGAAGATAGATAGACAAATAAATAGTTAGATAGACAAGTAGGCAGATAGACAGACATACAGATAGATAGGCAGATAGAAATAGAGAACAAAGGCACATAGACACATACACAGACAGATAGATAGATAAATAGACATATATATAGATAGATAGATATATATAGATAGATAGATAGACAGATAGATAGATAGATAGGCAAATAGGAAAGAAATATAGATAGGTAGACACATAGGTAGATTCAGGATAGATAAATTGAAAAATAAACAGATAACAAGATAGACAGATAGACATATAGATAAATAGAAAGAGAGACAGATAGATAGATTGAAAGAAAGAAAGAAAGGTAGATACACAGATAGACAGATAGATAAATAAATAAAGAGTTAAAATACAGATAGACAGATAGACACATAGACACATAGACAGATAGATAGATAGACATATAGACAAATAGACAGATCGACAGATATACACTGAGATAGATTGGAAAATAGACAAACAAATATATTGATAGATATTCATATAAACATATAGACATATAGAGAGATAGACTTATAAATATATAGACATAGAAAGAGATAGATAAATTGAAAGACAAGTACATAGATAGTTTGATAGATTGACAGATAGACACATAGACATATACACTTATTAACATATTTCTATATACGAAGAAACCCATATATAAAGATAGAGAGATAGATAAATAATCAAATAGATAGACAGACAGATAGATAGACAGACAGATTGATAGATTGACAGATAGACACATTGACATATAGTCTTATTGATAGAATTATAGATAGGCAGAAAGATAGATAGAAAGGTAGACAGATAGACAAATAGTCACATAGGTAGTTAGACAGATAGACATATAGATATATAAATAGATATAAAGATAGGCAGATAGATAGATAGACACATAGATAGATACATAGATAGATATATAGATAGATAGACAGATAAAAGATATAAAGATAGACACATAGACAAATAGACAAAAAGATTGATAGACAGATAGACAGATATACATATAAACAGATTGATAGATAGATAGATAGATATATATATATATATACACACACACAAATAGAAAGATAGAAAGAAATATAGAAAAAAGAAAGATAGATAGATAAATAATTGAAAGATATGTAGATAGGAAGATAGACAAATATACAAATAGATAGATTAGTAGATAGACAAATATACAGATAGACAGACAGATAGATAAATAAATAAATAGACAAATAGATAGAAAGACAGACATATAGATATATATATATATATATAGATATATATAGATATAGATAGAGAGATAGATAAATAGATTGATACATAGTCATATAAATAGATAGATAGATACACAGATAGATATATATATATATATAGACAGATATAAATATAGATAGATAGATAGATGGATTGACAGATATGCAGATACGTAGATAGGTAGATAGACATATATACGAATTGACAGTTAGACATATAGAAAAATAGATAGATAGATAGATAGATAGATAAATAGATAAACAAATAGATAAATGAATAGATAGAAAGATGGACATAAATATATATAGATATATAGATAAATAGATAGATAGTGATATAGATAGAAAGATAGATAAATTGATTGACAGATTGACAAATTGACAAATTGATAGATAAACAAATAGATAGATAGATAAATAGAGAGATATCTAGAGAGATAGACAGATATATATATTGATAGATTGACATTTTGAGAGATTAACAAATTGATAGATTTAAAGAATGATGATAGACAGATCAAGATATAGATAGATAGAAAGAAGATAGTGAGACATATAGATAGATAGATAGACAGATAGATAGACAGATAGATACACAAAAAGACAAATATATATACAGACAAACAGAAAGAAAGAAAGATAGTAATATTGACAAATAGACAGATATAGATAGATAGATAGACATTTAGAAAGATATACAAATAGGTATAAAGAGATATATAAATAATACATAGGTAGTCAGATAGATAGATAGATATATATATATATATATATATATATATATATATATATATATATATATATATATATATATAAAGATAGGTATTCAGATAGACGTGTAGACAAATAGACATATAGTCACATAAACAGATAAATAGATATACTGATACAAAGAATTTTAGGTAGATAGATAAATAGATAGATAGATAGTTTGACGGTTAGAAAGAAAGAAAGATAGACAGATAAGTAGATAGACAAATTGAAAGAAAGATAGAAAGATAAATATACAGATATATAGATAGACATATTGACATATAGATAGATAGTTAAATAGATTGATAGACAAATAGGTAGATATAAAGATATGCAGATATACATATTGATAGATTGATAGATTTATAGATAAATAGATAAAAAGATATGGAGAAAGATAAATAGATAGACAAATAAATTGATAGATTGAAAAATTGATTGATAGACTAAAGGAGAAATAGATAGATAGATCGATAGACAGATAGATAGATAGATAGATAGATAGACATATAAATAGATAGATAAACAGATTGATAGATAGACATATAGTCGGAAAGACAAATATAGACAAAGACAGATAAATATAGATAAAGATAGATACATACAGATAGATAGATAGATAGATATATAGTGAGAATGTTAGATAGATAGATAGACAGATAGATATAAAGTTAGATAAATAGATAGATAGACAGACAGATAGATAAATTGACAGATAGATAGAGAGAAAGATTGATAGATTGATAGATTGACACGAATACTGATTGATAGATCCAAACATAGACCGATAAACATATAGAAAGATAGACATATAAAAATATACACACATAGATATATAAATATATAGACATGAAGGAAAATAGGCAAATATGAAATTAGATAGATAACCAGATAGACAGATAGACAGATAGAGTATAGATATATTGATAGATAGACATATAGATAGATAGACAGATAGATAGACAAATAGATAGATAAACAAATATCCAGATAGACAAATAGAAAGATCGACAAATATATAGATAGACAATTAGACAGACAGACAGATATACAGATCAAATAGACAGACAGATTGATTGATAGATATGTAGCCAGATAGATAGATAGACAGATAGACATATAAACAAATAGATAAATAGACATACATACAAACAAATAAATTAATAGAGAGAGATATATATATATATAGATTGACAAATTGACAGATTGATAGATTGAAAAATTGATAGATTTACAAAGTGATCGATATACAGATCAAGAAATAGATAGATAGAAAGAGAGATAGAGATAAAGATACACATATAGATAGGTAGATAGATAGACAGATAGATAGATAGACAGATATACACATTAATAGAAAGTTCGATAGACATATAGAAACATAGGCAGATTGATTGATTGATTGATAGATTGATAGACAGATAGATAAAAAGATTGATCAAAAGATATACAGATAGTTATATAAATATATACATAGATAAATATACATATTGGTAGATTTATAGATATATAGATAAATAGATTGGTATAAAGTTAGATAAGCATATAGACATAATGATAGATAGGCAAATTGACAAATATACAGATAGATAAAAGATAGATAGATATATAGATATGCAGAGATATAGATAGAAAAATAGACAAATAGACTGTTATACAGGCAGATAGATTTATATATAGAAAACAGATTGATAGATATACAGATAGACAAATAGATAGAAAGAAAGATAGATATTCAAAAAGATAGATAGATAGATATGTAGATAGACAAATAGATAATTAGACCAATATATAGATAGATATATAGATAGACATGCAAATATATAAATAGATACATAAATAGACAGATAGACAGATAGACATATAGATAGATAATAGACAAATAGACAGATATATATTTAGTCCATACAAATATAAAGACAGATATATATTTAGTCCATACAAATATAAAGACAGATAGATAAATATATATTTAGACCATATAGATAGATAGATAGACAAATAGATTTAAAAATAAATATATAGATAGACAGCTAAATAGATTAGATAAATAGAAAAAGAGATAGACAAATAGATTGATAGACATATAGACATATAGACAAATATATAAATTTACAACAAAGATATATAGACATCTAAAATGATAGACAGAAAGATAGATAGATAGATAGACAGATAGATAGGTACTATAATAAATTGGTAGAGAAATTGGTATATAGCCAGATAAACAGATAGACATATATAAATATATTCAGATTGATAGATAGACAGATAGACAAATAAATAGAGTGATAGTAGTCAGATAGACAGATAGAGAAATAAATAGATAGACAGATTGATAGATTGATAGATTGACATACTAACATATAGAGTGATAGACAAATATACTAATAGAAAAATATACAGATAGATTGATTGATAAATAGACACCAAGATAGATAGCCATATAGATAGATAAACAGATAGATAGATCGATAGATAAATAGATTGATAGATAGACATATCGACAAATAGAAAGATAGCCAGATATACATAAATACAAAAGACAGATAGACAGATAAACAAATAGACATATAAAAAGATAGATAAAATATAGATTGACAGATATATCCATATATCGATAGACAGATAGACAAATAGATAGATTGATAGATAGACAAATATATATACAAATAGACAGATAGATAGATAGACAGATAAACCTAATAAAAATAGACAAATAGATACATAGATAGACAGATAAACAGATAGATAGATAGACACATATATAGATAGACAAATAGATAGATAAATAGTTTGACAAATAGATGGATAGATAATTAGTTTGATAGATAGAAATATAGTTAGAGAATTATATAGATAGATAGATAGACAAGTAGATAGATAAATAGATAAATCGATAAATAGATAGTTAGAAAGAGAGATAGATAGATAAACCTTATTGATAGATAGGCTGATAGGCAAATAGATACATAAATAGATGTACAAATAAATAGATAATCAGATAGAAAAATAGTAAGCTATATAGATACATAGATAGACATATAAACATATTGATAGATAGATAGATAAACAGACAGACATATAGATAGACAAACATGTAGACAGATAGGCATACAGATATACTAATAATTATACAAATACATAGATAGATAAATAGATAGAAAAATAAATAGAAGACCGAATAGATCGATATATTAATAGACAAATTGATAGAAGATATATCGTAAAAAATAAAGAGATAGACAAATTGTTAGAAAGACAGATAGATAGTTTGATAGATTGGTAGAAAGACATAAAGACTTAAAGCCTGATAGACATATAGATAGATAGACAGATATATAGACAAATAGACATATAGCTAGATATCAAGATTGACAGAAAGTCAAAAAGACAGATAGATAGATAAATAGATAGATAGATAGATAGACAGATAGACAGATAGATAAATAGATAGATAGATAGATAGTCATATAGGCAGATAGATAGATACACCGATAGGCATATAGATAGATATAAGATAGACATATAGACAGATAGACACATAGAAAAGTATATAGATAAAGTGATAAACAGATAAAAACTTATACAAATAAAGAGATAGATAGATAGACAGTTTGGCAAATAGGTAGTTATATAGATAGAAAGATAGACTGATAGATAGATAGAAAAATAGACAGATAGGCTAGATAGATTGAATGTAGATAGAAAGATAGACAGATAGATAGACTGATAGACACATAGATAGAAAGTTAATAAAATAGACAACTAAACCTATAGACATGTAGACACATAGATAGATTGAAAGATATATAGACATAGATAGATAGATAAATAGATAAATATATAGATAGATTAATATAAAGATAAATAGATAGATTGAAAAGCATACAAATGTACAAATAGTAAGATAGACAGACACACATACTGACAGAAGATAGTTAGACAAATTGATTGACCGACTGACAGAGTGAAAAATAGACAAACAAATTAACAGGTAGATTTACAAATAGAAAAATAGACACAAAGATAGATAGATCAGATATATATATATATATATATACACATACATACAGGGGTATATAATTGATAAACATGGATAGATAGACATTTAGATAGAGATAGATAGACATATACACAAATAGACAGATATAAAGATAGTTAGATAGATAGATTGATATATACACAAATAGATAGATAGAGAGATAGTCAGATAGATCAATCAATAGATAGACAAGTAGTTAAATAAAAGATAAATCGATAAATAAATAGACATATAGATAGATAGAGAAATAGACATATAGACCATATAGACAAATATGATAGATAGACAAATAGATAGACAAGTAGATAGATAGATAGATAGACAGACAGATAGATAGAAAGAAAGATAGACATATAGACATATAGATATATAAACAAATAGATATGTAGACATATAGAAAGAAAGAAAGATATATAGATAGACATATAGATAGATAGATAAACATATACACAAATAGACATATAGAAAGATAGTCACTTTGAAACATACACAGATTGATAGAGGTGTCAAATGGGTAGGGTCAGGTAGGCCCGACACCAGGCACATCACAATTCAACAGTGCCCAGCTTGGCACTGCACAGAAATTTTATGTGCCCATGCCTGAGCCGGTCCTACTCATGGCATGAACTATATCGTGTCATGTCGAGGCCAACCGGGTCTCGTGTAGGGCCAGCACAATATTATACCATGGCCTATGAGCAATATACCTCTGCATGAGCTGAGAAACCGCCCCTACAACTGAGCCTGACGGATGCAAAAACCACTCAAGTCCAATTCCAATTTCCACCCCCTCCCCCTCAATCAATTTTCCAACTATTTATAAAACTAAAAAAATTTAAAATTTTTTTATTTAAGATGTTGGATTTTTTGAATTTATAAATTCTGAAACTGCTTGGGCTTCGCTTTGATTGTTATTTGCTTTGGTTGTTGGAAGTTTGATTTGTGGTGCATGTGCTTTATCTTTACACTACTTTATGGGTATTTCTATATTTTTTAATTAATAAACTAAAACTCTTAAGTCTTAACAAAATATTTAAAATTAATTAGTTTTTTTTTCCATTGCTCTCTCTATACTCTTTAATCTACCCTCTTGTCTAAAAAAAACCAAAAAAATTACAAATACTAATGAAATAAATTTAAATTTAGAAAATGAAAATCTTACATCTAAAAAAATGAAAATGAAATTTGTCCGTCGTCTGAGGCTGCTGAAACTTTCGTTTCTTCGGTCATCTCAACCTAAACATCTAATAAATAAAAAACTAGGCGGACTTCTATCGTTTGGATTCATTTGAATATAATAAAAAAATGTTAGGGTTGAGGAAGAAGAAATGACGCAATGCAACTATTGTAAGAAAATTTTAACTTGTAAGAGTGCATTTTTGATTGTGCACCTTAAGAGGCATGACGAACTATGTACCAAAAAATATAGTGTATTAGATACTAGGCAAACCCAACTCAATAGTATGTTTTTTGAGGCTGGATCCAATACAGTCTCAATGTTTACCCCCTTTATATACTGCAATGAGTTGCATAGGAAAAACATGATGAAACTTATCACCATGATAGGTCTTCCAATCAGATTTTCGGAGGTAGTGAGCATCAAGTAGACATAATTTCAGCCTACTTATCTTATGATTCCTAAGTCCACATCAAGGAACGACATACTAAAATTTTTTAAGTTAGAAAAATAAATAATAATTAATGAATTTATGACATATAATAGAGTGGTGTCCATGACATCCGATATCTGGACAAGTCACGACGATTCATCTTATGCATGTCTCACTGCCCTCTATGTAGATTCTAAATGGACTCCAAATAAAAAAATTTTAAGATTCTTTGAGATTTTCCATCCTCATGATGCCTAGACCATTTTTGACGGCATTATGAAGTTCTTTAGAGAATATAAAATTTAAAATAAAAACTTAGTATCACTTTTAATAACACATCTAATAATGGAGGAGCAATTAACATGATTGTTAGGAATATTAGAGACGAACTATTAGGAGAGATTTTCCATGTCAGATGCATGTGTCACATGATTAACTTGATTGTGTAAGCAAGGATGATTGTGTGTTACCCCGCTTTAGAAAACATACATAATTCACTAAAATACATTCGCAAGCCTCGCAGACAATAGGAATTCGGTAGTCTCTATTTATCTGTGAATCTTAAGAAGAATAAATTCCAATCAGATGTGATACACCTTTACAAATACACATGCCTAATGTTGGAGTCATGTGTTGGATACGAACACGTGATATCGGACTACATCAATAGTAAGAGTGACTCACTTATTATTGACGACACTAACTAGGCTTCAAGTATATCATTTATGAAATTTCTGAAGATTCTTTATGACACAACGAACATGTGTTCGTCGGTTTATAATCGCACGACTTACATTTCACTCAAGTGCATATGCGATATTAGTAGCATGTTAAGGAAGTATCAAGTTGTTAGACACTTAGCCATATGGTTGCAGAGATGGAAACCAAGTACTTAAAGTACTGGTCCATCATTCGATCTCTTTATTATCTTGCTGCATGAATTGACCATAGGGTTAAGGTGGAAGGGGTAGATACTATTTTGACATACATTTCCTCATGCATGAACTTGAAGACCACCAGAAGGGTTAATTCACGAAAAGTTGATTGACATTTTCACATACTACGATACTATGTATGATGGTAGTAGTAGTGAGGCTCTGAGGACAGACATAGGTACCATATTCGGAGATGACAACTTTCCATTCAGCTAGCGAGGGGGAAACGATGAGGTAGACCATCGAATAGGAGTGAGCTGTCTTGATATTTAGATACCGATTACTACTCAATCCGCTCACATTCTGATACTAAGAATCTTGATATATTATAATGGTGAAAATCATTCGAGTCCACCTTTTTCATGCTATCTAAGATAACACTAGATCTACTGACTCCTCTAGTGTCGATCATAGCATCGGAGTCTACTTTTTATATTACAGTGAATGTAATTTCAGATAGGAGATCAAGATTACATACATATATTGTTGAGGCTTTAGAATGTTTGAAGTATTGAAAGGATTAATGCTTTAGGATCCAAGATCATTTTGAGACTTGGGTCTGGGACTGCAGTGAGAGCAGATGAGTTGATTGCTAATGATGATCCATAAGATAGTTATTTGATTTTGAGGTTGAGGAAGATAATGGTAAGATGATGGATGATTGATGAGGTTACCACTTGATACCTAATGGTTGAAGATTGTGAGATTGTGACAGGACGACCTTGACATCGACACTTATGTTATAGATATGCTTATGCTTATGAGTTATCCTTGATTATTATTTTTGATTTCAAAGTTTTGCACTCATTTTTATTTACATTGTATTTGCTTTGGTTATTTGGCTTTGTAGGTTTGTCATTTTTGTTAAAAAGATAAACTGATATACAGATAGATAGATAGACAAATAGACATAAAACCATATAGATAGATAAATAGATAGACAAATAGATAGTAAGATAGACAGATAAACATATAGACATATACATAGATAGACAAATAGACAAATAGACACATAGATAGATAGACAGATAGACACATAGACATAGACATATAGACAAATATACAGATAGACACATAAAGAGATAGACATATAGATAGCTAGATAGAAAGACAGGTAGGCTTATAGATAGATAGATAGATTGATTGATTGATAGCCAGATAGACAGAAAGACCATATAGACATATAGATAGATAGACAAATAGATTGATAGATAGATAGACAGATAAATAGATAGATAGTTAGATAGATAGATAGATAGACAGACAGATGGACAGACAGATAGATAAATAGATAGATAGAATGATAGACAAATAGACAAATAGATAGATAGACACATAAAGAGAGAGACAGATAGATAGCTAGAAAGATAGACAGATAGACATATAGATAGATAGAAAGACAGACAGATAGATAGATATATATATATATATATATATATATATAGATATATAGATAGATATATAGATAGATATATAAATAGATATATAGATAGAAAGATATAAAGATAGATAGTTAGATAGTTAGATAGATCGACAAATAGACAGATAGACTAATAGAGAGATAGATAGAAACACATGCAGATAGAAGATAGATAGACAAACGAACATACATAAAGATAAATAGAAAACATATAAACAATCAAACAGACAAATATAAAAATAGACAGATAGACAAATATATAGACAAAGAGATAAACCGATAAATAAATAGATAGATAGACAGATAGAGAGATAGACAGATGAACCATATAGATAGTAAGAAAGATAGAAAGATAGGTAGATAGGTATATAGGCAGATAGTTAGATAAGTAGATAGGCATATAGGTAGATAGGTAGATAGAAAGTTTTGCAAATAGGAAGATAGTCAAATAGACATACAGGTAGATAGAAAGATATACAGATAGATAGATATTTAGAGAGATAGATAGATAAATAGATAGATAAATAGACAGATAGACAGGTAGATAGATAAATTGATAGACAAATAAAAAGATATACAGATAGACAAATAGATATATATATATATATATATATGTGTGTGTGTGTGTGTGTAGAAAGATAGATAGACAGATACACAGATAGACAGATATAAAGATACACACATATACATATACATAGATAGATTGATAAATATATACAAAAATAGTCATATAGAATGATAGTCACATAGATAGATAGGTAGATAGACATGTAGATATATATATATATATATATATATATAAACCGATAGACAAATATATAGATAGAAATATAGATAGATATATCAAATAGATAGATAGATAGATAAACAGATAGATATATTGAGAGATAGACAAATAGACAGATAGAGAGATAGAGAATTAGATAGATAGACATATAGATAGATAGACAGATAGATTGATAGACAAATAGATATATAGACCGATAGATAGATAGACAGATAGATAGATAGACAGATAGATAGACAAATAGATAAAAGATAGATAGATTGAATAATAGGTAGTTAGATACATTCTAAATTAGACATATACACAAATAGACAGGTTGAAAGATAGTCAGATAGATAGATTGACAGAAATACAAGCACATAGATAAAGATATAAATTGATAAATAGATAGACAGATAGAGAGATAAAAAGATAAACCATATAAATAGAATAATAGATATATAGATAAACAGATAGAGACATAGACAACTATAGAGACAGACAGATAGACATATAGATAGATATAAAGATAGAAATAAAGGCTGATAGATATATAGATAAATAGATTGATAGACATATAGACAGTTAGACAAATAGATAGATATATAGATATACTAATAGACAATGAGACAAATAGACAGATAGACATATAGATAGATATACAAATAGACAAATAGATAGATAGAAAGATAGATTGACATATAAATAAATAGAAAGTTAGATAGATAGCTAGATAAAGAGATAGACATATAAATAGATAGACAGATAAATAGAAGATAAATATACAAAAATAAAAAGAAAGATAGATTGTTAGATAGCTAGATAGATACACAAAGACAAAGACAGATATACAAATATATAGATAGTTAGATAGACACATAAATATATAGACATATAGACATGTAGAATGATAGTCAGATAGGCTATTATACAAATAGACAAATAGACAAATAGATAGATAAATAAATAGATTGATAGACAGCAAGATAGATATATCGATATATAAATAGATTAATAGACATCGAAAGATAGACATATAGAAAATAGATAGATAATAATATAGATAGATAGATGGATAGATATATAGATAAACAAAAGACAGATAAATTGATAAAATAATAGAAAGATAGATAGAAAAAAGATAGATAGATATACATATATAAAGATAGATAGATAGATAGATAGACAGATAGACTGATAGACTGATAGACAGATAGTGAGATAAACAGATCGAGAGATAGATAGATAGATAGATAGACAAATAGATAGATAGACATATATCCAAATAGAAAGATAGGAAGATAGATAGATAAATAGAGAAATAGATAGATAGACTCATATACAGATAGACACATGATAGATTGCCACATATAAAGAAAGGAAGATAGATAGATAGACAGATAGATAAATATACAGATAGATATATAGACAGACAGATAGATAGACAAATATACAAATCGATAGATAGATAGACAAATAAAATTATAGCTAGCTAGCTAGCTAGATAGATAAAAAGACAGATAGACAAATAAAGAATTAGACAAATATAAAAATGCCAGATAGACAAACAGATTGACCGATAGATATACAAATAGACAGACAGGCGCATAGATAGAGAGATAGATAGATATATAAGAGATATAAAGATAAATAGATAGGTAGATATAGGATAGACACAATTAGATCTACATTTAAAGAGATAGATAGATAGAAAGATAGTTAGATAGGCTAATAAAAAGATAGAAAAAAGATAGATAGATACATAGATAGATAAACAGATAGATAGATATATAGATATAAAGGCAGACAGTTAGATAAATAGATAGATATACAGACAGATAGATAGACATAGAGCCAAATGCTACATAGATTGATAGATAGACAAATAAAAAGATAAATATATAGATAGATATCTAGATAAATAGACATATAGAAAGAAAGAAAGATTAATAGATAGACAAATATAAAGATAGATAGAAAAATCATTAGACAGATAGATAGATAGACAGATAGACATATATACATATAGACTAATAGAGAGATATAGAGATAGACCGTATAGCACATAGAATAATAGACGATTATACATATTGATAGATAGATAGATAAATATACATATAAATAGGTAGATAGATAGACAAAAAGACAGATAGACAAATAAATAGAGAGATAGATAGAAAGAAAGAAAAAGATAGATAGATATTTTGACAGATAAAAAGATAAAGATATAGATAGTTAGACAGATATACAGATAGATATATAGATAAATAGACAGAAGATAGATAGTTAGATATACAGATAGATAGAAAGACGAATAGACAGATAGATAGATAGAGAGACAAATATATAGATATATAGATAGACACATAAACAGATAGATAGATAGACATATAGAAAGATATATAGATAAATAGATAAAAAGATAGATAGATAGATAGACACACACACACACACACACACACACATATATATATATATATACGGATAGACAAATAGAAAGAGAAACATATAGACAGAAGACAAATAGATAGATAGTCAGATAGACAGATAAATACATAGACAAACAAATAACATGTAGATATACTTATATACAAATAGACAGACAGACAGAAACACATATTGAGAGATAAAAGATATATATATAGATAAAAAATATATGGGCAGATAAAGCATAGACCTAGATAGATATACATTTAGATAGATAGAGAGATATACATATACACAAATAGACATATAGAAAGATTGTCATATTGATAGATATATATATAGACAAGTAGAAGATAAAGAAATAAATAGATAGATATATAGATAAACAGATAAAAAGATAGATAGATAAATCATATAGACATATAAATAGATAGATAGAATGATATATAGATTGATAAAAAATTGACAGATAAATAGATAAACAGATAAACAGATAGACACATAGATAGATAGACAAATAGACTGATAGAATTATAGAAAGTTAGACATTTAGATAGACAGATTGACAGATACATAGATAGACAAATAGATAGATAGAGAGATTGACTAATAGACAAAAAGATAGAAAGGTATATAGACAAAAAGATAGAAAGGTAGATAAACAGATAGATAGTTAAACAAATAGACAGATATAAAAATAGAAAGAAAGATTGATTGACATATAGTTAGATAGCTAGAAAGGTACTTATCGAGATAGATAGATAGATAGATAGATTGATTGATAGGTAGATAGATAGATAAAATGATCGATCAATAGAATGCAAGAAAGAAAGAAAGAAAGATATATAGACAAACAAACAAATAGAATAGCTGAAAGATAGATAGATAGACATATAGATATACTGACAAACAAACAAACAGACAGTGATATTGATAAATAGATTGATAAAATGATAGGCAATTAGAGGATAGACACAAACAAATAGTCATTTAGAAAGATAGACCAGATAGACATGTACAAAAATAGACAGATATAAATATAGTAAGATAGATAGATAGACAAATAGACAACTAGATAGATAAAATGATAAGCCAATAAAAAGATATATAGATAGACAATATAGATAGATTGACAAATAGATATATAGACAGATATATAGTTAGTTAGATAAATAAAAAGATGGTTAGACAGAGAGACAGATAGATAGATATACAAATAGATAAATAGAAACATAGATAAAAGATATATAGACAGATAGACATTAGAAATATATAGATATAGTATACACAAATAGACATATAGAAAGATAGTTAGATCGATATATAGACATTTAAAAAGATAGATATGAATATATACACTAATAGATAGAAAGAAAGATAATCAGATAGATAGATAATTAGGTAGACAAGAAGATAGAGAAAGAGAAAAGAAATAATTAGATAGACTAATAGACATATAGAGCTATAGATATATAGAACATAAAGAAAGAAAGAAAGATAGATAAATAGATAACCACATAGACAAATAGACAGATAGACAAATAGATATATAACCATATACACAAATATAAATATATTTAGATAGTTATATAGATAGATAGATAAACATTTATAGAGATAGATAGAAAAACATATACACAAATAGATAGATAAAAAGATAATCAGATAGATAGATAGTTAGATAGACAAGTACATAGATAAAGAAAAAACTAATAAATAAATAGACAGTTAGACATGTAGAGAGATTTACAATAAGATCATATAAACAAATAGACAGATAGACAAATAGATTGATAGAGAGATAGATAACTAGATAGATAGATAGATAAATTGATAAATAGATAGACAAATTGACAAATAGAAAGATAGACAAAAAATGACAGAAAGATAGATAGGAAGATATATTGATAGATAGAAAGATATATTGATAGATAGATATATAGATCTTAAGATAGATAGATAGACCAAATAGACAGATAGATAAATATACAGATAGACAGACAGACAGATAGAAAATAGATAGATAGATAAATTAATAGACATACAAACATATAGAAAGATAGCCATATAACAGATAGATAGATAGATAGACGGATAGATAGATTGACAAATAAGATGATATATATATATATATATATATATAAAGAAAGAAAGGTAGATAGATGGATAGATAAAAATATATAGATAGAAAAACAAGTGATAGATAGACAAAAGATAGAAAGATAGACATAAAGACAAATAAAGAAATAGACCGATAAAAAATTTAACAAAGAGATAGATAGATAGACAGATAGACGGATAGACTAATAGATTGGTGTACATATAGATTGATAAAGAGATAGATAGAAAGATAGACAGATAGACAAATAAAGATATATATAGAAAGATAGATAGGTAGACATATATGCAAATAAACAAATAGATAGATAGACTAAAAGATAGATAGACACATAGATAGATAGATAGATACACATATAGACAGACATATAGATATATAAACAAATAGATAGTCTAACAGATAGATGGCTAGACAAATATAAAGCTAGATAAATAGACAGATAAATACATAGAAAGATATAAAGATAGATAGATAGACAGAGTGATATATATATATATATATATTGAAATATATTAAGATCGATAGATAGATAGATAAATAGATTGAAAAATAGATAGACAAAGAAACACACATATAATCAGAAGATACATAGACAAATAGATAGAAAGATAGAAAGATAAATAGATAGATAGACAAATAGAGAGATAAATAGATAAACAAATAGATAGATATATTGATAGAAAAATAGACAAATAAACAAATAGACAGATAGACAGATAAATAGATGGATAGATAGATAAATTGATAGTTAGACAAATGATAGATAGACAGATAAAGATAGACAGATATATAGAAATACAAATAGACCGATTTACAGATAGATAAATTTATAGATAGATAATAGAAAGATAGACTGATTGATATAATGACAGAAAAAGATATTGACTAATAGACAGATAGAAAGATTGACATATAAACATATAGACAAATAGATTGTTAGACAAATAGAGAGATAGGCAGATAGACTAATATACAGATATAAGGATAGGTAAATACCTAGATAGACTATATATATATATATAGAAGATAGATAGACTGACAGATAGATACATAGTCGATAGATAGATAGATTCATATATATATATATTATATATATATATATAT
>JAREIK010001340.1:0-31081 GCA_029783825.1 Sapria himalayana | reverse complement strand
CACATAGTCAGAATGACATATAGACAAATTATAGATAGACATATAAAAAATTAGATATATATATATATATATACAGATAGAAAGAAAGATAGATAGATAAATAGATAGATAGATAAATAGACAGATAGACAGATAGGCAGATACACAAATAGGCAAATAGACAAATATACAAATAGGCAGTTATACAAATAGACAGATAGATAGATAGATATACAGATACAGATACATTGATAGATTGACATGCATATAGATATATATATATATATATATATATATAAATAGATAGATAGATATAGATGATAGAAAGATAGATATATTAATAAATTGATAGGTTGACAAATTGTCAAATTCATAGATAGACAATTAGATAGACAGATAGATATACAGATAAATAGATAGATAGATATATAGATAGCGACATATATAGGAGATAGAATGATAGATTGATTGACAGATTGACAGATTGAAAGATTGAAAAATTGATAGATTTAAAGAATGACTGATAGATAGATAAAGATATAGACAGATAGATAGAGATACACGGAGACTATATTTAGATTGATTCGATAGATAGATAGATAGACAGAAGATAGACAAATATACAGATTAACAGATAGAGAGATAAATAGATAGACATATAGATAGATAGATAGACAGACAGATTAATTGATTGATAGAAAGATAGTCATATTGACAATAGACATTTATACAGATAGAACACTATAAATTTTGATAGACAAACAAATTGTTATTTAGATATATAAGAGAAGATGATAGATAGTCAGATAGATAGATATACAAAAATACTAGGTTGTCAAATAGACAGATAGACAAATATACATATAGTCAGATAGACACATAGATAGAGAGACATATACATAGATATACATATAGAAAGATTGAAAGATAGATTTTTTGAGAGATAGATAGATTGACAGTTAGAGAGATAGATAGATATATAGACAGATAGATAGATAGTTAGATAAAAATAAAGACAGATAGATAGACAGATTGATGATTTATTGATTTATTGATTGACATATAGACAGACAGTTAGATAGATAATTTGACAGATAAATAGATAGAAAGATAATAGATATATATTGATAGATTGATAGATAGATATTTAGACAGATAGATAGATATGTAGAAAGTTAGATAGTCAAACAAATAGATATATAGATAGATATAAAAATTGACATATAGACCAATGTAGAAATTGACAGATAGATAGATTGAAAAATAAATTGATAGACACATAAACATATAGTCATATATAAAAATAGACATATAGACACATAGATATTAAAATATGGAGAATGTTAGATGGATAGATTGACAGATAGATAATTAAAAAAAAAGACTGATAGAAAAATAGATAGATAGATAGATAGCCAGATCAAAAGATAGATAGATAAAAAGATAGATAGAAAGACAAATTGATAGATAGATAGATTGATTGATTGATTGACAGATGACAGATTGATAGAAATATTGATAGATAGATCGAGAGATAGACTGATAAACAAATAGAAATGATAGAATGATAGACACATAGACAAATAGATAGACAGGTAGAATATAAAATATGCATATAAGTAGCTAGGAAAATAGATAGATAGGCAGATAGACAGATAGATAGAAAGATAGATAGAAAGATAGATTGACAGATAGATTAATTGATAGATAGACAGATAGAGATATAGACATTTAGACAAATCAAAAGATAGACATATAGATAATTAGATAGAAAGACTGATAGATAGATAGATATATAAATAGATAGATAGACAGATAGAAAAATAGACAAATAGATAGATAGATAGTTAAACAAATAGATAGACAGACATACAGATATATATATATATATAGATAGATAGATAGATATATATATATATATATATGTATGTATGTATATATAGATTAATTGACAAATTAACATATTGACATATTGATAGATTGACAAATTGACAGATTTACAAAATGACCGATCGAGAGATAGATATATAGACACATAGACATAGAGATAGATAGATATATAGAAAGATAAATAGACAGATATATAGATTGAAAGAAAGATAGATATATAGATACAAACATTATCGGATAGATAGATAGATAGTTAGACAATTAGATTGATTGATTGATTGACACATAGGCATATGTACATATACATAGATAGATATACTTATTGGTAGATTTATAGATAGATAGATAGATAGGCAGATAGGTAGATAATCATATAGACGGATAGATAAATAGACAGATGATAGATACACAGATAGATAAAAGATATATAAATAGATATATAGATAAATAGATAAATAGATACACAAATAGAATGATTGACAGATAGACCGATACACAGGCACATAGATTTATAGATAGACAGCTTGATAGATCGATAGATTTAAAGATAGATAAATATTCAATTATATAGATAGACAAATAGACAGATAGATAAATATACAAATAGATAAATAGACCAATAGACAGATAGACAGGTAGATAGATATACATACATATACATAAATAGATACATAGATAGACAGATAGACAGACAAACAAACAAAAAGATAGCTTGATAGATAGACAGATAGGTAGTTATATATTTAAACCATAAACCAAGAAAGAGAGATTAATAGATATATATTTAGATGATATAGATAGGTAGACATATATATATAAAGACAAATAGATAGATAAAAAGATAGATAGATAGATTGATTGATTGACAGATAAATATATAGATAGATAGATAGATAGACAGATAGATAGATAGATAGATAGATAGACGAATAGATAGAAAGATTGATTGATTGATAGATAGATAGACAGATAAAGAGATAGACAGACATATAGATAGACTGATAGATTGATTTAAAGATTGACAGAAATACAAGTAGACATAAAAAATGATAGACAAAAAGAAAGATTATTAGAAAGACAGAAATAAAAATAGATTAATAAATAGAAATAAAAATAGGTAGATAGCTAGATCCACAGATAGACATATAGTTAGATAGATTGATATATAGATAGATAAATAAATAAAGTGATAGTAGTCATATAGATAGTTAGAGAGATAGACAGTTAGAGAGATAGACAGATAGATAGATTGATAGATTTACAGACATATTAACATATAGGCTGATAGAAAGATTGACAAATAGATAGATAGATAGATACATAGATAGACTAATAGATTGATAGACAAAAGGTAGATGGCTAGATAAATACATAAACAAATAGATAAATAAATAGATAAATAGATTTACAGATAGATAGATTGACAATTTGACAGATAGACAGATAGACAGAAATACAAAAAATAGATAGATAGATAGATAGATAACAAATAGATAGATACGCATGTTGATAAAAGATAGATAGACAAAAATATAGATAGACAGATTCACAGATAGACAGATTGATTGATTGATTGACATATAGATTGACATATAGACAGATAGACACATAGATAGATACTCTGATAGACAAATAGGCAAATAGACAAATAGTCAGATAGATAGATAGATAGATTGATAGATATATAGATAGTCAAATAGACAAATAGATAGATAAATAGATTGAAAAATAGACAAATAGATAAATAGATAGATAGATAGATAGATAGATCGATAGAAAGATAGTCAGATAATTAGTTAGATAGATAAACAAGTAGATAGATAAAAAGATAAACCAATAAATAGATAGAGAGAAGATATATTGATAGATAGACCATATTGATTGATAGATAGATAGACAAATAGATAGATAAATAATAGATAGATAAATAGATAATCAGATAGAAAAATAGAAAGATAGACAGATAGATTGATATTTAGATAAACAAGTAGACAGACAAGTTGACCAATAGGCATACAAACAAATATAAAATTATATAGATAGACAGACAGACAGATAGATAGATACACAGATAGATAGCTAAATAGATCGATAGAAGACAGATAGATAGATAAATAGATAGACAAATTGATAGAAGACAAATAGATAAAATTAAAAAGATAAACAAATTGTTAGAATGACATATACACATTTAGACATATACACATTTAGACAGGTAGACATATTGATAGATTGGCGGAAAGACATAATGACATAATGCCTAAAAGATAGATATACAGAATGATAGATTGATAGATAGACAGATAGGTAGTTATCAAGATAGATAGATAGACAAAACTACATATAGATAAATAAATAGATAGCTACACAGTTAGATAGATAGATAGATAAATAGACATATAGACAAATAGATAGATACACAAATAGATAAATAGATATATATACAGATAGACTGATAGACATCTAGTCATATAGACAGATAGAGAGATAGACAAGTATATAGATAAAGAGATTAACCAATAAATTATTATACAAATAAAGATAAAGACACATAGACAGATAGGCAGATATATAGATAGAGAGATAGAGAGAAAGATAGATAGACAAATAGACATATAGACAGATAGACAGATAAACAAATAGACAGTCAGACAAATAGACATATAGATTAAATATTGATAGAAAGATAGACGGATAAACAGATGTAAAGATAAATAGATAGACAAATAGACAAATATATAGAAAGTTAAAAAAATAGACACATATACTACTAGACATGTAGATACAAGATAGATAGATAGATAGATAGATAGATAGATAGATAAATAGACAGATAAATAGACAAATAGATATATAGATATATAGATAGATAAATTGATAGATTGATATAAAATAGATAGATAGATACAAAAACAAGCATACAAATTGATCGACTGATAGAAAGAAGAATAGGCAAACATATTGACAAGTAGATTTACAAATAGACAGATAGACAATCACAAAGATAGATAGATGGATATATATATATAGGCAGATATTTAGATAGACATAGATAGATAGACATTTAGAGATAGACATATACACAAACAGATTGATAGAAAATTAGTCAGATATATAGATACACATTTAAAGAGATACATAGATAGATATATATACAAATAGATAGATAAAGATATTATCTGATAGATAGATAGATAGACAAGTAGATCAATAAAAGATAAACTGATAAATAAATAGATAGATAGAAAGATAGGCAGATAGATAGGTAGAGAGATAAACATATATACCATATTGACAAATATGATAGATAGACAGATAGATAGACAAATAGATAGATGGATATGCAAATAATTTGATTGATTGATTGACAGATATACATATAGACATATAGATAGATAAGTAGATAGAAATAAATAAAGATAGATAGATAGATAGATTGATTGATTGACATATACACAAATAGACAAATTGAAAGATAGTCACATTGAAAGATATAGAGATAGACTGAGGTCTCAAATGGGTCGGGCTGGTCCGGCCCTGCACGAGGGAATGAACAATTCTATCATGCCTGGCTCTGCATGGCACAAAAATTTTTCATGCCGATGCCCGAGTTAGGACTTCTCAATGCACGAATCATGTAGTTCCATGCCGAGGGCAACCGGGCTTTGCGAAAGGACAGGCATGGCACGGTACCATGGCCCATGTGCATAGTACCTCAACATGAACTAAGAAACTGCCCTAGCAGCTGAGCCAAATGCATTTGTAAACCACTCGAGTCTATTTCCAATTTCACCCTCCCCCCCTCAATCCGTTCCCCAACGATTTAAAAAACTAAAAAAATTAAAAATTTTGAATTTAAAATGTTGGATTTAGCCTCGAACTGCTATGGAGTAGAATCTAATAGCCCACATGATTCTACTCCAAAAAAATCAATAAAATAATAAAAAAATAATAAAAAATAACTTTTTTTATGTTCTTTTTATTATTTTATAAAAGTCCCACACCCTCATTCTAAATTTTTAATTTTTTAAAAAACATAAATTGTCATACTCTCTCTCAAATCTCTCTCCTAAAATTCACTTTCTCGGGATTTTGGCTCAGTTTTCGGGACTCACAACTCAGGCTCGGCTTTGGTTGGTGTTTGCATTGGTCTTTGTAAGTTAGATTTATGGTGCACGTGCTTTACCTTTACACTACTTTATGGGTATTTCTATTTTTTTAATTAGTTAACTAGAACTATTAAGTCTTAACATAATATTTAAAAATTAATTAGTTTTTTACTTTGTCTCTCGATCTCTTCTTTTTAATCTACCCTCTTGTCTAAAAATAGCAAAAAATTACAAATACTAATAAAATTAATTTAGATTTAGAAAATGAAAATCTTACACAAAGATTCGAGGTTGCTGAAACTTTGCTTTCTCTGGTTGTCTCAACCCAAATATCTAAAAGATAAAAAACTAGGAGGTCCTATGTTGTTTAAACTCATTTTAATATAATAAAATAAAAAAAGATGTTAGGGGTGAGGAAGAAGAAATGGCATAGTGTAAATATTGTAAGAAAATTTTAACTTGTAAGAGTGCGTTTGTGATTGGGCACCTTAAGAGGCATGCCAAACTATGTACCAAAAAATAATGTGCATTAGATCGTAAGCAAACCCAATTCAACAATACATTTTTTGAGGCTGGATCTAGGTCAGTCTCAAAATTTAATCCCTTAATATATCATAGCTGGTTGGGTAGGGAATGTATGGTGAAACTAATCATCATTATGGGTCTTCTTATCAAATTTTCAGAAGATCCAAGGGTAGTGAGCATCATACAGATATAATTTCAGCTTGCTTATCATAGGATTTCTAGGTCCACATCTAGGAATGTCATATTAAAATATTATAAGTTAGAAAAATAAATAATAATTAATGAATTTATGGCATATAGTAGAGTGGTGTTCGTGATGTCTGGTAACAGAACAAGTCATGTCGATGCATCTTATGCAAATCTCTTTGCCCACTATGTAGATTCTAAATGGACACAAAATAAAAAAAATTTAGGAATCTCTAAAATACTCCATTCTCATGATGGCCCAACTATTTTTGAGTGTATGATGAAGATCTTTAGAGAATATAAAATACAAAATAAGATTTTTAGTATCACATTTTGAGTGTATGTTGAAGATCTGTCTGGTATCTATGTGTTTATCTGTCTATCTATCTATCTATCTATTAGTTTATCTATCTATCTATTTGTCAATATGTCTTTCAAATTATCTATCTATATATCAATTAGTCTATATGTCTATATATCTATCTATTTATGTGTCTATTTGTCTTTTTATCTATCTGCATATCTACCTATCTACCTATCTACCTATCTTCTGATCTACCTACATGTCTACATGTCTATCTATCTATTTATTTGTCTATCTATCTATCTATCTTTCTTTCTAGCTATTTATCTTTCTATCTATCTATCTATTTATCAAACTATCTGTCTATTTATATGTCTTTCTAACAATCTATCTGGCTGTCTATATGTCTATCTGTCTATATTTCTATATGTCTATATGTCTATCTTTCTATTTGTCTATTTTTCAATCTGTTAATCTGTATATCTATCTATCTATCTGTCTATCTGTCAATCTTTCTATCTGTCTATCTGTCTATATGTCTATCTGTCTATCTTTCTATCAGTCTATCTATCTATCTATCTATTTATATGTCTATCTATCTATCTCTCAATCTGTATATCGGCCTTTCTATCAATTTATCAAACTAACAATCAATTAATTTGTCAATCTATCAATCTAGTTATCTACCTATCTATCTAAATATATATCTATAAATTTGTCAATCTATCTATCTATCGATATTTTTATCTTTATATCTATCTATCTGTCTGTATATTTGTCTATCTATCTATCTGTCTATCTTTATATTTGTGTATCTATCTATTTGGCTTTCTACCTATCTATCTATATGTCTATTTGTCTATATGTCTATTAATCTCTATCAATCTATCGATATGTCTAACTATTTATCTGTCTATCTTTCGATAAGTCTATTTGTCTATCTCTCTATTTATCTGTCTGTCTGTCTATCTGTATGTCTATCTATATGTATTTCTATCTATCTGTCTATTTGTATATCTATCTATATGTCTATTAGTCTATGTGTCTATCTATCTATCTATCTTTCTATCTATATATATGTCAATCTATCTATCTATCTATCAATTTATTATCTATCTATCTATCTTTTTGTTTATCTATCTATCTATCTATCTGTGTGCCTATCTATCTATTTATCTATCTATCTGTCTATCTGTCTATCTATCTATCTAAATATCTATTTATTTATCTATTTATTTGTGTGTGTGTGTGTGTGTGTATTTATTCATTTATATATTTGTCTGCCTATCTGTATATCTATCTACCTATCTATCTAATATCTATCTATCTCCATATTTTTCTATCTACCTATCTACCTAATTTACCTATATGTGTATCTATATATATATATATATATCTAACTAACTAACTAACTATATGTCTATCTATATTTCTATCTATCTACCTATCCTCCTATCTACCTATCTACCTATCTCTATATCTATTTATCTTTCAATCTATGTTTCTATCTATCTATCTGTCTATTTATCTATATATATATATATTAGTTGTCTATCTATAAATCTATCTATATGTCTATCTATCTATATGTTTATATGAATATATATATATAACTATTTATATATTTATCTATATTTTTATCTATGTATCTATCTATGTATCTATCTATCCGTGTATTTATCTAACTGCCTATCTATCTTTTTATCTATCTATTTGTCTAATTATCAATATATATAACTATCTATCAATTTTTTTGTCTTTTTGTCTATCAATCTATATGTCTATTTATCTATCTATCTATCTATTTATCTTTTTATTTGTATATCTTTCTATATATATTTCTATCTATCTATCTATCTAACTATCAATCTATCTATCTATATAACTATCAATCTATCTATCTGTCTAACTATCAGTCTATCTATATATGCATATATCTTTTTATATAACTATCTTTCAATCTAACTATCTATCTGTGTATTTATCTATCTGTCTATCTATCTTTATATCTATCTATCTAATTATCAATCTATATATGTATCTATCTATCTATCTATTTATTTGTATTTCAGTCTATAAGTTTATTTTTCTATGTATTTTTTATCTATTTGTATATCTGTTTGTCTATATATTTATCTATCTATCTATATACATATATCTTTCTATCTTTCTTTCTATCTACCTATCCGGCTATCTACCTATCAATTTGTCTGTCTAAATATTTATCTGTGTTTAGGTCAATCTATATAATTGTATATCTATCTAACTATCTATCTATGTATTTATATATATGTTTATCTATCTCTATATCTATCTATCTCTAAATCTGTCTATCTATCTATTTGTTAATCTATCTATCTGAATATTTATCTATCTATCTATTCATATATCTATCTAACTTTATGTCTATCAATCTATTTATCTATTTATCTCTTTATCTATCTATCTATTTATTTGTATATCTATCTATCTATCTGTCTGTCTATCAATCTATTTATCTAACTATCTATCTATCTCTCTATTTTTTTACCTGTTTATCTATCTATTTTTATATCTATCTATGTGCCTAGCTGTTTGCCTATCTATCTATCTATCTACGTATCTATCCGTCTATTTGTCTATCTATATATATGTCTATCTGTCTATCTATATGTCTATTTATCTATCTATTTGTCTATCTATCTATCTATATATCAATTTATCTATCTATCTATTTGTCTGTCTATCTAACTGTCTATCTTTCTATCTTTCTGCCAATATCTAAATATGTCTATAAGTCTATATGTTTATTTGTATATCTGTTAATCAATCTATCTATCTAACTGTTTATTTGCCTATCTTTCTATATGTATCTCTCTCTTTCTCTATATGTCTATCTATCTATTTATATGTATATCTATCTCTCTATCTATCTGTCTATTTGCCTATCTGTCTATCTATATATCTATTGATATATATATATATATATACACATATCTATCTATCTATTTTCCTATCTTTCTATCTGTATATATATCTATCTGTGTATCCGTCGATCAGTTAATTTGTCTTTCAAGATATATATCTATCTATCTATATATTTATCTATCTATCTATGTATGTATATATCTATCAATCTATCTATCTATTTATCTGTCTATCTATCTATATGTCATTCTTTCTATATGTATATCGGTGTATCTGTCTATATGTCTATATCTATATCTATTTATTTGTCTATCTTTTTATCTGTCAATCTGTCTCTCTGACTATTTGTCTATTAGTTTATCCATCTTTATTCCTATCTATAAATGTCTATAAGTCTATATGTCTATGTGTTTATCTGTCAATCTATCAAAATGTCTAACTATCTATCTACCTATCTTTCAATTTGTCTATCTCTATATATATATATATGTCTATCTGTCTATCGATCTTTTTGTCTATATGTATATCTATTTATCTATCTGTCCTTCTATCTGTCTATTTGTTTATTTTTCTGTCTATTAATCTATATATCTATCTATCAGTCTAAATGCCGATATGGCTATTTATCTGTCTATCTGTCAATCCTTCAATCTATTTATTTGTATATTTCTCTATCTATCTGTCTGTCTATCTATGTATCTATCTATCTGTCTATTTATCTATCTGTCTATATGTCTATCTATTTATCTATGTATCTATCTATCTGTCTATTTGTTAATCTATCTATCTGAATATTTATCTATCTATCTATTTATCTTTCTATCTATTCATATATCTATCTAATTTTATGTCTATCAATCTATTTATCTATCTATCTATTTATCTCTTTATCTATCTATCTATTTATTTGTATATCTATCTATTTATCTAACTATCTGTCTATCTCTCTATTTTTTTATCTGTATATCTATCTATTTTTATATCTATTTATGTGCCTAGCTGTCTATCTATCTACCTATCTATCTGTCTATTTGTCTATCTATCTATATGTCTATTTGTCTATCTATCTGTCTATTTATCTATCTATTTGTCTATCTATCTATCTATATATCAATTTATCTATATATCTATTTTCCTGTTTATCTATCTGTCTATCTTTCTATCTTTCTGCCAATCTCTAAATATGTCTATAAGTCTATATGTTTATTTGTATATCTGTAAATTAATCTATCTATCTAACTATTTATCTGCCTATCTTTCTATATGTATCTCTCTCTTTCTCTATATGTCTATCTATCTATCTATTTATATGTATATCTATCTCTCTATCTATCTATCTGTCTATTTGCCTATCTGTCTATCTATATATCTATTGATCTATATATATATATATACATATCTATCTATCTATTTTTCTATCTTTCTATCTGTATATATATCTATCTGTCTATCTATCGATTAGTTAATTTGTCTTTCTAGATATATATCTATATATCTATATATTTATCTATCTATCTATGTATATATCTATCAATCTATCTATCTATTTATCTGTCTATCTATCTATCTATCTATCTATCATTCTTTCTATATGTATATCTATGTATCTGTCTATATGTCTATATCTATATCTATTTATTTGTCTATCTTTTTATCTGTCAATCTCTCTCTGACTATTTGTCTATTAGATTATCCATCTTTATTCCTATCTATAAATGTCTATAAGTCTATATGTCTATGTGTTTATCTGTCAATCTATCAAAATGTCTAACTATCTATCTACCTATCTTTCAATTTGTCTATCTCTCTATATATCTATCTGTCTATCGATCTTTTTGTCTATATGTATATCTATTTATCTATCTGTCCTTCTATCTAGTCTATTTGTTTATTTTCCTATCTATTTATCTATATATCTATCTGTCTGTCTATTTGCCTATATGTCTATTTATCTGTCTATCTGTCAATCCTTCAATCTGTTTATTTGTATATTTCTCTATCTATATGTCTGTATATCTATGTATCTATCTATATATCTATGTATCTGTCTATCTATCTATTTATCTATCTGTCTATATGTCTAGCTATTTATCTATGTATCTGTCTATTTGACTTTCTATATATCTGATTATCTATCTATCGTTATATCTATATATCTATTAATCTAGCTATCTATCTATTTATCTATCTATCTATATGTCTATAAGTTTATCTGTCTATCTTTCTATTTATTTTCCTATCTACCTATCTGTCAGTCTATCTATCTATTTATCTCTCAATCTGTCTATATGTATATCTGTCTATATGTATATCATACTTTCTATCTATATGTATATCTGTCTATCTATATATCTGTATATCTATATATGTGTTTATATATCTATCTATCTACCCATTCATATATCTTTCTTCTATTTATATGCCTATCTATCTATCTGTCTACCTGTCTATATGTCTATATTTTTATCAATTTATTTGTCTATTTGTCTATCTATCAATATACCTATATGTATGTCTATCCTTCTATCAATATGTTTATCTGTCTATCTATCTATCTATCTATCTGTGTATCTATCTATTTGTATATGTATCTATCTGACTATTTGTCTATATGTCTATTTGCCTATCTATCTATTTGCCTATCTACCTATCTACATTTCTCCCTATCTACCTTTCTGTCTATTTGTCTATCATTCATTTATCAATCTCTCAATCTATCAATCTATTAATTTGTAAAACTATCAAACTATCAATCAATTAATCTATCTATCTATCTATATATCTATCTATCAGTCTATCAGTCTATCTATTTATCTATCTATCTGTCTATATGTCTATTTATCTAACTATCTATCTATCTATTTGTATATATGTCTATCTGCTAATATGCTTATCTACCTACACTACTAAAATTTATCGAATTGCCGACAAATTATTTAGTCAATAATTCGGTATTTTTTGCTCGATAAATTTAATACCGACTATTTACCGACAAAAATGTTTGGTCACAATTTTGCTCTTCGATACTTTTTTTACTGACAAAAAATAAGTTGGTCGACAATTACCAATAATTTACAGTCCATTTAGTGACAAATAATTTCCGACTTTCTCCAACCATTTTCCGACCAAAAAAATTAGGTTGATAAATGGTCACAAAATGGTTGGTAATAACCGAAAAAATTGCGACAAAAAATCGACTATAATCCTTAAAAATAATTTCTCGGTAATTGATCTCCAAAAGTATTACCGACAATTTGGTGACTTTTTACCGACCATTTGGTAACTTTTTACCTACTGTTTTTTTAAAAAATTTTGCTTGGTGTTTGGTCACATTTTCATTAGTAATTACCGACCAAGTATTTTTATTCCATTGATTTAGAAATCTTACTTTTGAAATATATATACATTCAAAAATATATACAAATTACGCAACAAAAAAAATTCCAATTAAATCCAGCAAAAAACTATATATATTGCATATTTATAGTAAATACATCAAGAGAAAAAAAAATGAAATCGAAAATCAAAGTTTAAGGTATTGAAAAATAAATGTGTGTAATACAATCAATCATCCAACATAGTTTCATAATTTTTATGCCACGACGTATTTGGTCCGCAGGTGAGTTGTCGAATACTGGGATAGAGATGTATGATGCTGCTAGTCCTGATTTAGTTTCTATAGGTGTTGTTGTAGGTGATGGAGTGGATGTTGTAGCTGGAGCATTATGCAGAACAATTCGAGGTAGATCATCAGGGTTGAACTGTAGTCCTCTTTCTTGAAACTTCTTTGTAAGCTAGTCAAACACATACGCAACTCATCCCTGTCATCCTCATAGTTGATCATGCATCGCTCGGTATCAGCCAACTGATACTGTATTACATTTCATTATCACTCTGTATCATCTCTATCATCTTAAAATTCCTCCATCATCAAGAACAAATTTGAAATTGGTTCTGAAAATTCAGCTTCATAATTTGGTCGCCTAAGTGAGTAGAATGATGATGTCGACGAACTGATGCCTTAGACGGACATCTTCTCCTTGCCATCAACAGCCGCATGCCAAATCTGATTCGTATCAACTGGTGGAGTTGATGAATGAGAATTACCTGTTGCACCATCACATGAACCTGAAGTAGACTGAGAAATGCTTGAGTTGCAGCATCTAACATTTCCTCATAATTCACCTAATAAACATGTATGATAAGTATTCCAATTTATATTCAAAAAAAAAGAGAAAAATTAATTTTTTTAATGAAACTTACATTTGCTGCACGAGATCTCTAATCAACAAAAGTCTGATCATCATGAGGCTTCATGTGCATGTATCTAAATAAGCGAGGAATAATGGGTTTCTTACCCTTCTTGCATGTCTATAATTACACACAATACATACGTTTATTCTATTGAAAAAAAATTCTTTATGGGAAATGAAAATTAGGCATAATTGAACATATTTCACAAAGTAATGAACATAAATGGTATAAATTAGAAATAATACAAATGCTCATTCATGCTCATGCATAGAGTGAGATCAACAAGTGTGTGTAGACTTGCCACTACACTCCCCAGCCCACTCTGAGCGATGATTACCGCTCTGTTTATCACACCTCTTTTTATAATCAAGATCTTCCCATCTACTCTGACACTCTTTGAAAACATGATCTGGCACACTCAAAACTTTTTTTTCTTCTTGAACCATTTATCTTTGATCTCATACATGGTGTCTTTGCACTGACAGACTGCATGTTTGTAGAACACACTTTTAACCGCCTCATTTGGTTGTGTCCACCTGTAAACTTTCTGCAATTATAATTAAAAAATTTTTAATCAGTGAACAAAAGAATAAATAAAATATGTAAAAAATATTAGATAGTAATATTTAACTTAAATTATTTCCAAATCATCAATTGGTTTCTATGTGTCAGTGACTTCCAATTATGTCCTATAGGTTTAAAGGACTTCCTGAAAATTGTCCCCAAAACCCTCGAAATGGAACCAAATGGCTCTAACTTCATCCTGTAACCCAAAATTTATTACCAAGTAAAATAAATTAATAAATTGATAAAACATTTGTTAAGTTTTATATCATACGGATTATCAATTGTCGGATCAAACTGAGCAATAAGGAGAGACTCGTCTATAGGGAGCTCTGAGGAAGACTCCAACATATCCATCCTTTTTTTCCTTTCCCTCCCACTTCTCTTGATCATTCATCAAAATCTCAGGACCATTATGTGCATTAGTCAACTGATGCTACTACTACGGTACATTCACAACCTTCTCTGTCTGCTATAACGTCTCATCCACCAATGACCTATACTAGGTTCGGGCATACCTGAGGCCTTGCTGCCTATACCATAACTGGTACGACCTTCCAATGTGCTACCTCTACCTCTTCCACGTGTCATATCTGTTTAAAATATATAATCGCAATGAAAATAAACAAAAATGATTAACGATTAAAATAACATAAAACTCATAATCAATTAAATTTTCATCAACATCTACATCCCCACTTGTATCCATCTCAGAAGATGCGACTAGAAGGATGTCTTTTTCCCCCACCATATCTTCGATTATAACTTCATTGTCATCATTTTGAAAAGATGGTTTTATGAAATCAGTACTTAGTGATGCGGATATGTCTATTTGAGCCCTAGATTTGATCTTGCACATAGCTTTCCAATCCTTTCTAGGACCGGTCCGACCCGAATTTTCATCATAATAAACCTGCGATGCTTGTAGTGCTAAGACAAAATGTTCATACTTGTTGAATTGTTTTTTTATCATGCACATCGATAAGTTTATATCAAGGATGTACAACAATATCAACATGTGTTGTTGGGTCGAATCATTTACATTTGAATAACACAGTATTTTTACTAGAAAGGCTTCAAATTATAACTCGATTACTTCGACCAGAGTTCTGTAATAGTCATATTTAGTTTCATTGTATACAGATCATTTAATGCATACCTTCATATTGTCTATTGCTCGGTAACTACCATATGATTTAGTGTGAAATTCAAAACCATTCACACCGCAACCATTGTACGTTCTAACTTCTCTTAGAGGACCTCGTGCTATACTTCGAAGATAATGATTGAAAATTTTATTGGCATGATTTTGAACCTGTAATCAAAATTAAGTAGATTGTTTAGATTATAATTATAAATTTTTATTATAACAATACAATTGTGTTGTGATTATCTTTAAAAATAAATATACATATTTTTCAAAAAATGGTGGAAATTCTTGTTCCATCATGGTATTGATAGCTTATTCATTCGTGTTTGAAACTTTACATTTATATGTAAGAAAATCACTAAAAAAAGAAATTAAAAATAAATGATACATTAATAGGAATTAGTAAATTATAATGCTAAATAGATCTCATTTGACTATTTGAAAATACTTACTCAATGAATAGTTGAACCTCTAGACAATTAATTAGGACATATAGATGAGCTATATTATATTCATAGTCTACTAGATACATTTTTTCTTCAGCACCAATTATTTTACTCGGAGGCTTTACAATTTCAAACATATCATTATCCACATTGTCATTAAGATAAACCTGATTCCACTTTTCATTAAATGGAAGAGTTGAATATCCTTCTTTGAAATTGAATGATGCAAATTTTGCAGCCTCAACCATAATATAACCTATTGATATAGAACCCTTAACATGAGCCTTATTCATTATTGTATGCTTTATTATCCTCAAGTATCTACAAAAAGATTATTAAAAATTATAAGTCATTTTTGTGTATATATAAATATATATATATATAGGAAAAGAATTGGTTTAGTGAATTAATATTATCTTTCTATCGGATACATCAAATAATAATGGACAGGATGAGCAATCCTAACATAATAAGCCAAGTGCACTAGAAGATGTTCCATTGAGTCAAAAAAATCTTTGAGAAAAGATTTTTTCAAGATTGCATAAGATAATAAGAATTTATTCATCCAGATTCCTCAACTCATCATCAGTCAATGAAGAAGAAGTCAGTTGCTTGAAAAATAAATAAATCTCAAATATCGGCTCCCATATTCTATTAGGAAGAAATTCTCGAAGAGCAATTGGTAACAACCTTTGCATGAATACAGGACAATCATGATTATTCATTCCAGACATTTTATGTTTTTTCACATCCACACATCTCCCCAGATTAGAAGCATACCCATCTGGAAATCTATGTTTTTTTCCCACTCCAACACAACCTTTATCCTGTGATTTATTCAGGGTATTTATTGGATGACAAGATTTTTTGTAAATTGAGGATGACGACAATATTTATTCAACTCATCTCTTGACTTGTACGCATCCTTAGTTTTCCATAGAATTTAAACACTATCTTGAAAATATTGTCAAAAATATTCTTCTCTATATGCATACCATCAAGATTGTGCCTGAGCAAGTGTTCACGCCAGTAGTGCAAATCTCAGAAAAAACTTCTCTTATTACACCCACAAGTCTTAGATATATCTGCATTCACAACATCAGCATCAACATCTATCACCTTCCGTAAGCCTCTGTTATTCAAATCCTACTAAATTTCATCCCTATATCTAACACTCAAGAATTGTTTAGTAACCTTTCTATTCTTAATGAAGTCTTTGGTGTTACGTAGATATGGATAATTAATGGAAAAAACTTTTGATGGTTGTCGAACCATGACTATTTTTTGCTCTTAATTAATCTAAATACATCAGATATCTTCCATACAAGGTGGACAAGCCAACATACCGGTTGTACTCCACCCAGGAATTATAGAATATGCTGGAAAGTTATTTATTGTCCACATTAGGGTAGGGTGCATCTTAAAATCTTGCCATTTGGAAATATCTCAAGTTTGAACCCAAACGCCCCAAAAACTTTTCAACTCCACTATCAATGGCTACAAGAAAATATCTATCTTCTACTTTGGATTCGTAGGCCCCATCACTAACACAATTAAAAACATAAATTCTTTCTTCATACTTAAGTCTAGCAGCAAATTATATTATGTCACCACCACAGGCCACAAAGATTATTGTTATCCATATTGACAAAACAGCTGAAAACCATCAGCAAATAAACCCAGCCTAAAATTTCGAACTTCAGAATAAAAATCAGGATAGTACTTATCAAAATGTTTCTAAGCAGGGGAATTAGAAGGGTGACACATCTTACCATCCTCCATATGATGCTCTAAAAGTCACCTCATTTCATTAGCTATTGCGGTTGATGCATACAATCTCTGCAACCTAGGCGTTATTAGAAAATAGTGCATCTTCTTATACAACACCATCAACTTTCGTATATACAATCTATTTCGAGAACCCCTAACCTTTTGCTTGTATCGAGCATGTCCACATATTTTACAACTTAAAGGTGACTGTCATCACCCCAGTATATCATACATTTGTTAACACAATAATGAATGACCTGTACGGGTAATCCCAAGCCTTTATCTAACTTCTTCATGCTATAAAAATCCAATGGCATCATATTATCTTGTGGCAACAAGTTTTGAATGAAGTTAGACATATTATCAAACCATGCCTAAGAACACCTATGTCTACACTTTATTTCTAACATCTTAATGGCTGCAGATAGTTGAGTATGCTTAAAATTTTTATAATATTCAGGTTTGTCTCCAACTCGAATCATGTCATAGAAATTCTTTGCCTCAGCATTGGGTTCCTCATTTAGGTTGAATTCAGGACCCACAGCATCACAAACCATTCTATGGTATGTAGTGTGATTAATATTATCCGAGACTATCTGATCAGTTTCACTTACTAACATCCGTACTAAACTTGAACACTTATGGTTGACTTGCTTCTCACCTTGGTATATCCAAACAAAGTAATCTGCTACAAAACCATTTCTATACAAATACATCTTCATAGTCTCAATATTCATAAACTTTTTATCCTGATATTTAACTAAAGCGCAAGGACACCTTATATATGTACCATCATTCATCAGAATGTCTCAGAACAAACTCAAAAAAATCATCAACTTTATCCCCCCTTTCATTAGTGAACATTCCATTCACTATTCGACCCTCGTATATCCATTCACGATCATCTTCCATAACTATATAAAAAATAATATAGTTACATGTGGTTATGCATATAGTTATACATATAGTTAAACGTACATTTATACATGTAGGTTTATATATTTATTCATTTATTTTATATATTTATACATATAGTAATGTATAGATATAGATATAGTAAAATACTTTTTTATATATTACTATATACAAATATATAATAAATATAAGCTGTAAATTTAATATTTAAATTTAATTATGCATAAAACTTTTAAAGTTATACAAAGAGTAAAATACAATTATTTATAGTTATATATTATTTTAAATATAATATATAATTATAAATAGTTATATATAATTAAACATATAGTTATATATAGATATATTCATACAAGTAGTTATAAGTAGTTATACATAAATATAAACAAGGTTATAAAAATATATTTTGCTTTAATTATATTAATACATATATGTATATATAGTTATTAATATAGTTATATATAATTTTATAGACATTTATTTAATTATACAAATATTTATATATATTTACACACATATAATTTAACAAAATGTTGTGTGTAGTTATACATGTAATTATAAATATTGTTACATATGGTAATACATAGAGTTATACATAAAGTTAAACATATATTAATACATGTAGGTTTATATATTTTTTCATTTAATTTTATATATTTATACATATAGTAATGTATAGGTATAAATATAGTAAAATACTTTTTTATATACTATATACAAATATATAATAAATATAAGCTCTAAATTTTATATTTAAATATAAATATGCATAAAACTTTTAAAGTTATATATATAGTAAGATAGAATTATTTATACTTATATATTATTTTACATATAATATATATAGTTATAAATAGTTATATATAATTAAACATATAGTTATATATAGATATATTCATACAAGTAGTTATAAGTACTTATACATAAATATAAATAACGTTATAAAAAAATATTTTGCTTTAATTATATTAATACATATATATATAAGTTACAAATATAGTTATATATAATTATATAGACATTTATTTAGTTATACCAATATTTATATATAGTTTTACGCATATAATTTAACATTATGTTGTGTGTTGTTTTACATGTAATTATAAATATTGTTAAAATGGTTATACATATAGTTAGACATATAAATAAACAAATATTAATACATGTAGGTTTATATATTTGTTCATTTAATTTTATATATTTATACATATAGTAATGTATAGGTATAAATATAGTAAAATACTTTTTTATATACTACTATATACAAATATATAAAAAATTTAAGCTGTAAATTTAATATTCAAATATAATTATGCATAAAACTTTTAAAGTTATACATATAGTTGGATACAATTATTTATAGTTATATATTAATTTACATATAATATATATATTTATAAATAGTTATATATAATTAAACTTAAAGTTATATATAGATATATTCATACAAGTAGTTATAAGTAGATATACATAAATATATACAACGTTATAAACAAATATTTTACTATAATTATATTAATACATATATGTATTTATAGTTACAAATATAGTTATATTTAATTATATAGTGTTACATATTTATACAAATATTTATATATAGTTATACACATATAGTTATAAATATGTATGTAGTTAAAGATATAATTATATATAACATTTATATAGTTATACATTTAGTAAAATATAATTATATATAGTTATATATTAGTATACATAAAGTATATTTTTTTAGAAATATAGTTATATAGAATTATACATATAGTTATAAATTATTATAAAGTTACAAATTAGTTTTGTAAAGTTATAAATATAGTTATAAATATAGTTTACTTTATTATAAATATAGTTATAAATACTTTTTTATAAAATGGCATATGAATATGATTATATAATTAAACAAGTGTATCTATATATTATTTGTGAATAAATAATTTTTATAAATGTTACTTAACTATTATTATATTTATATGTAACACTTTTATAAATAATATATAGTATATATATCACATTCATATAAACAATATAAATATTCTATATTTATATAAAAATAATATGTAATATAAATATTTACAAAATTGTTTAATCATTTAATGTTACATAATTGTTATATAAAAAAAATATATAAATGGATAGTTTAATGTAAATTTTGTATAGATATTTATAAACATTAATACATATGTATAAATATTTATATATAACATTATATGTTTAAATAAACATATCAATGTGTATTTATTATGTAATATGTTTATATATATTAAAGTATAGACATTTATATATATTATCATATGATTACATAAATTTATAAAAGTTTATATTTTTTGTTATATACATTTAAGATTAACATTATATAAAAGCTTGATTTAATATTAATCATTATATATATTAAAGTATAGACATTTATACATAATGTCATATGATTATATAAATATAAACCATTAACATTGAGATTATTCGGATGCAAACATTTTGTAATTGAAATCGAAATCACTAAAACCCTAAAAATCTAAATAGTAGAATAACAAATTTTAAACATGAAAAATCATAGTTTAATTAATTGTGTCGAGTCAAAATAATGTTAGGTTAAATGAAATTGAAGCAAAACTTAAGAAATTCGAAAGAGAAATAAAAAAACCTAATACCCGACTATATTGAAAAAATGAAAATCCGATTTTCTATGTATAATTCAGAGAGATGGAGATATGTATAAGTATTTTGAATGAGAAGAACAAAGAAAAACTAACCTGGATTCAGAAGAAAGAACAAATTTTATCAATTTCATGCTTATAGTCACCTCTGATTCGAAAAAATGACTGAGTTTCGATGAATGTAGGTGTTAATGACATAGAAAATGATTTTTAAAGCAAAAAATTAAAATAATGAATTACCAACCAAAATTATGGTTGGTAAATGATCAGTGAGAAAAAATTTATAACTATTTGGAACTCCACTTTACCGACCAATTTTAATGGTAATATATTTTTTGTCATTAAATGATCATTAATTTGTCAGAAATTTCTATTCGCTATATATATCCTAATTTACTAACCAATTCCCGATAAAAAAATAATTGATCAGTAATATATGATCGGTAGTTGGTCGTAAATTTAGTCAGAAGTATTTTTTCCAGATGCCCCTCTTGGATCTCTAAATTGGTCATGAATTGGTCAGTAAATACCCACCTATATATCTGGTCGGTAAATGGTCGATAAGTACGAAGTTCTAAATAATTTTAAAACTCGTTGTACCAACCAATATTAATGTTAAGTTATTTTTGATCTTTAATGATCACTAATATAATAGATAACCACTATACAGACCGATTCCGGTCAAAAAACATTTGGCTGGTAATTATGGGCGGTCTTTGGCCAGGAATTTGATTCGAAAAAAAATTTTTTCGATAGACTTTTTTGGTCGCTAAAAGGTCATGATTTGGGCAGCAATTACCAACCAAATTTTTAGAATAGTTATTTGGTCGGTATTCTCATAAATTTTAGTAGTATATCTTTCAATATGTATTTCTATTCATATGGCTATCTGGTTTTCAGGCTATTTGTCTATTAATCAAACTATTTTCTTTCTATATATGTATCTATTTGTCTATCTGTCTATTTGTCTATATGACTATCTATCTATTTGTCTATCAATTTATCTATTTATTTATCTATCTGTATATAAGTCTATTTATCTATATATATATATATATATATATATATATATATATATATATATATATATATATATCAATAAATTATTATATCTATCTAAATATCAATTAACATATCTATTTGTATATCTATCTATCTATATATATGTCGATATGTCTAGTTTTCTATCTATTTTTTCTCTATAAATCTATGTATCTATCTATCTATATTTCTATCTGGCTATCTATCTATATTACTAGTGGGCTATCAATCAATCTATCTTTCTATCTGTCTGTCTATCAATCTGTCTGTCTATCTATGTATTTATCTACTATTTGTCTATTATCTATCTATCAATCTGTCAATCAGTCTATTTGTCTATATGTCTATATGTCTATATGTATATCTGTCTATGTGACTATGTGTTTGTATCTCTATCAGACTATTTATCTATTTGTCTATCTGTCTATCTATTTATTTGTTATCTATCTATCTGTTTGTCTGTCTATGTGATTATCTGTCTAAATGTCTATATGTCTATCTGTCTATCTGTTTATGTGTATATCTATCTAATTGCCTATCTATCTATTTGTCTATCTATCTATTTGTCTATCAGTTTATCTATTTATATGTCTATTTCTAGAACTTTCTATCTATCTGTCTATCTGTCTATTTGTCTATAGGGCTATCTATCATTCTATCTATTTGTCTATCTATCTATCTTTCTTTCTAACTATCTATCTTTCTATATTTCTATTTATTTATCTGTCTATCTATCTTTATATCTATATATCTATCTATTTATCAATCTATCTATGTATCTAGCTATCTATATTATTATATTTTTACCTATCTATCTATCTGTATGTCTATCTATCTATCTAACCATTTGTCTATCTTTTTAATAGTCTATCTATATATCTGTTATCTATCTATCTATCTATCTGCCTATCTGTATATGTATGTATCTATCTATCAATTAATATATCTATCTATATGTCAATGTACTTATCTCTCTATCTATCTAACTATCTATCTATCTGTCTTCTGTGTATCTAACTATATGTATATCTGTCTATCTATCTATCTATCGATCTGCTAATCTATCTATCTAGCTATTTGTCTATCTATATATCAATCTATATATATGTATATCTGTCTATCTATCTATGTGTCTAACTATTTATCTGTTTATCTATCTATCTGTCTATATATCTATCTCTCTACCTATGTCTGGGACTATCTATCTATCTATACATTTATCTATTTATGTATCGATCTATTTATCTATCTATCTATTTGTCTATCTATCTATCTACCTATCTAGATATCTGTCAATTTGTATATCTCTTTTCTATCTATCTGTTTATCTATCTATTTATCTATCTATCTGCATGTCTATCAGTCTATCTATCTATCTATTTATGTATCAATATGTCTAACTAGCTATATATCTATATATCCATCTCCCTTCTATCTATCTATCTGTCTGTCTGTCTATCTGTCTATATCTATATCTGTCTATTTCGCTATCTTGATATCTGTTTATCTACCAATATATATCTATCTAATTTTCTATATATCTATATAATTGTCTATCTATCTATCTGTCTATATATCGATCTGTTTATGAATCTATATGTATATCTGCCAATCTTCATATCTGCCTATATATATATATATATATATTCTAACAATCTATCTGTCTATTTATCTATCTATCTACTGTATCTTTTTCTATCGGTCTATATATCTATCTATCTATATGTCTATCTATCTATCTATCTATTTATCTCTCTTTTTATCTATCTGTGTGTCTATCTATCTATCTATCTGTCAATCTATATATCTTTCAATCAATCTTTCTATCAATCTCTCTACCAATCTATCTATCTATTCGTATATCTATTTATCTATCTAACTATATATCTATTAATGTGACTATCTACGCATCTGTCTATTTGTATATCTATCTATCTATAAATAATCTATATATTTATATGTCAATCTGCCTATCTTTATCTCTATCTATTTTTTATCTATATTATATCTATCTATCTATCTTTCTATCTATATAAATATCTATCTATCTATCTGGATATATGTCAATCTATCTAACTATCTATCTAACTATCTATGTATTTATCTATTTGTCTGTCTATCTGTCTGTCTATCTGTCTGTCTATCTATCTATCTCTTTATCTCCCTATCTATCTATGTGTCAATCTTTCTATCTATCTATATGTCTATCTATCTACCTATCTATAGGTTCATTTTTCTATCTATCTATTTTTTTTAGTTGTATATCCTTCTATTTATGTATTTGTCTATCTTTCTATCTATATATCAATTTCTCTATCTGTTTATCTATATGTCTGTATATCTGTATATCTATCTATTTTTCTATCTGTCTATCTATCTATTTATCTGTATATCAATCAAATAGTCTGTCTATCTATCTATCGAAATATTAATCTTTATATGTGTCTTTATACCTATCAATCTTTCTATCTATCAAAATATATATATTTCTTTATCTAACTATCTATCTCTTTATATATTTTTTACATGTCTATTTGTGTAACTATTTATCTATCTATCTATCTTTTTATTTGTCTATATTTCTTTTTGTCTATCTGACTATCATTCTATCTGTGTATTTATATATAAGTCTATTTATATATCTTTCTATCTATTGAACTGTCTATCTATCTTTCTCTCTTTCAATTTGGCTATCTATCTATCTGTCTAACTATCTATATATCTATCTATCAATCTATGTATATGTCTATATGACTATCGATCTAACTAACTAATAATATATCTATCTATCTATATACTTATCTATCAATGTATCTATCTTTCCATCTATCCCTCTATCCATCTGGCTATCTGGCTATCTGGCTATCTAGCTATTTGGCTATCTAGCTATCTATCTATGTATTGTTTATCTATCTGTCTATCTATCTATCTCTTTATTTATTTATATATCTATCTGTCTATCTATCATCTATTTATGTGTCAATTTGTCTATCTATCAATCTATATATATATATATATATATATATATATATATATATATATCTCTCTCTCTCTCTCTCTCTCTCTGTCTTTCTATCTATTTGTCTATCTGTCTATCTGTCTATATATATCTATATATCTGTCTATCTATCGATTAGTCTATTTGTCTATATGTCTATATGTCAATCTGTCTACCTATCTATGGGTCCATATGGCTATCTATCTATGTGTCTATGTGTCTATTTTTCTATTTCTCTATCCTTCTATCTATATATCTGTCTGTCTATCTATCTATCTATCAGTTAATTTGTCTATCTGTCTATCTATCTATCTGTCTATCATGCTATATGTCTTTCTGTATTTCTATCTATCTGTCTGTTTGTCTATATGTCTATCTAATTCTTTATTTATATTTAAATTTATCTATATGCCTATGTATCTTTCTATCTATCTATTTATATATCTGTCTATCTGTCTGATTATATATCCATCTGTCTTAATGTATTTCTTTAAATCTATATACCAGTCAATATGGCTATCTGGCTATTTGTCTATTTTTCTAACTATCTTTCTGTCTATCTGTATTTCTATCTATTTGTCTTTATGTCTATCTGTATATCTATCTATCTATTTATTTGTCTATATGTATATCTATCTATCTGTATATCTGTCTATCTGTATATCAATCAATCAATCAATCAATAAATCTAGTCTATCTATCTATGTATCTATCTGTCTATCTTTCTATTTTTGTATCTGTCTATCAATCTCCCAATCTATATAGCTATCTATCTATTTGCATGTCTATCTATTTGTCTTTTTGTCTATATGTCTATTGTATATATATATATGTATATATATATATATACACATATCTACCTATTTATCTGTCTAACAATCTATCTGTTTAGCTATTTATCTATCTATCTATCTATATATCTATCTGTCTGTCTGTCTATCAATCAATCTATCTGTATATCTGTCTCTCGGTTTATCTGGCTCTCTGTCTATTTATCTACTTGTCTATCTATCTATCTATATATCTATCTATCTTTCTGTCTATCTACCTATCTATCTTTCTGTCTATCTATTTATCTGTATATCTATCTATCTATGGATTTATATATCTATATCTATATCTATCTATCTATATGACTATCTCTTTATCTATCTATCAATCTAATTATCTATCTATTTTTCTATTTTCTATATATTTATCTGTCTATCTAATTATTTATCTATTTGTCTATATGTATATCTAGTTATGTATCCATGTGTCTATCTGTATATCTATAAATTTGTCTATATATTTATCTATCTAGGTATATGTTTATATGACTATCTATCTAACTAACCCCTTATCTATTAATCTATCTATTTACCAGTCTATCTGTCTATCTATCTATCTATTTATCTAATTATCTATATATTTATCTATCTATTTATCTATTTATCTATCTATGTATCTTTCTACATAGCTGCCTATCTAGTTATTTACTATCTCTCTATCTATCTTTCTATTTCTCTATCTATATATCTATTTCTCTATCAATTTATCTGTCTATCTGTCTATTTGACTATATGTCTCTATCATTATGTCTATCTATCTATATCTCTATCTATCTATTTATAAGTTTATGTTTCAATATGTGTATCTGTCCATATGGTTATCTAGCTATTTGTCTATCTGTCTATCTGTCTATCTCTCTATCTATCTATATATCATTCTGTCTATTTGTCTATCTGTCTATTTGTATATATGTCTATATGTCTATCTATCTTTCTTTCTATTTAGCTATATGTGTGTGTGTGTGTGTGTGTGTCTATATATCTTTCTATTTATCTTTTTATCTGTATATCTATTTAGCTATCTTTCTAACAATCTATCTATGTGTTTATTTGTCTGTCTATCTATCTATTTATCTGTCTTCTGTCTATAAATTTATCTGTCAATCAATTTATCTCTCTAACTATCTATCTGTCTTTATGTCTATCTCTCTATCTTTATATCTATCTTTCTATCTGTCTGCCTATCTTGCTATTTAGTTATCTGTCTATCTATTTATCTATCTTTCTTTCTATTTGTCTATCTATTTATCTATCTATATGTCTATATGTATATATATGTATATATATATCTATCTATCTATTTATATATCTGTCTATCTATCAATCTGTCTATCTATCTGTCTATCTATCTATTTATCTTTCAATCTATCTATATGTCTATCTTTAAATCTATGCATCTGTACATATTGTTATCTGGAAATCTGGCTATTTTCTATCTATCTATCTATATTTTTGTTTATTTGTCTATTTTTCTATTTTTCTATTTTCTATATGTTTATATGTCTATATGTCTATTTGTCTATCTGTCTATCTGTCTATCTGTCTATCTGTCTATCTATCTATCTGTCTATTTGTATATATGTCTATATGTTTATCTGTGTATCTATCCATCTATTTATGTATCAATTAATGTATCTATCTGTCAATATTTCTATCTATATAACTTTCTAGCTGTCTATCTAACTATCTTTATGTGTGTCTATCTATCTTTTGTCTATAAATTTATTTTCTATTTGTCTTTCTATCTATCTTTCTATCTATCTATTTATCTTTCTTTCTATCTATCTGTCTGTCTATCTATATTTCTATTTGTCTATTTAACTATTTGTCTATCTGTCAATCTTTGCATATATCTATCTATATATCTATCTATCTATTATATATATGTCTATCTATCTATTTGTCAATTTGGAAATTTATCAATATATTTATTTTTATATCTATCTATTTATTTATTTGTCAGTGTATCTATCTATCTGTCTTTCTAACTATCTCTATATCTGTCTATCTATCTATCTGCCTATATGTCTATATGTCTATCAATTTATCTATCAATCTATCAATCTATCAAACTATCAATCTATATAATTGTTTGTCTGTTGGTCTGTATGTCTGTCTATCTATCAATCTATGTATCTATTTATTTATCTATTTATTTATCTATCTATCTTTCTCTCTATCGATCTGGGTATCTATCTATATGTCTACCTATCTATTTATTTATCTTTATATCTATGTGTCTGTCTATCTATCTATCTATCTGTTTATAAATCTATCTATCAATATGCCTATCTATATTTCTGTCAATCTTTCTATCTGTCTATCTGTCTATCTATCTATCTTTCTATTTTTCTGTCTATCTATCTATCAATCTCTCTATCGGTCTATCTATCTATCTATTTGTCTTTATATCTATCAATCTATCCATCTATTTATCTATATATCTATATATATTTATATCTATCTAGCTATCTATGTCTCTGTTTATCTATATATATATCTATATCTATCTTTCAGTATATTTATATATCTATATATGTATTTATCTTTCTATCTATTTTTTTGTCTGTCTGTCTGTCTATCTGTCTATCTGTCTATCTATCTATCTGTCTATCTGTCTATCTGTCTATCTATCTATATGAGTCTCTATCTAGCTGGCTATCTATATATCTATCTGTCTATCTGTATATCTGTATTTCTATCTATCTATCATTCTTCCTAACTGTCTATAAGTATAACAATATAAATTTCTGTCTATTAATCAATATAACTATTTATTTATATGCAAATATACCTATCTGTTTATCTATCTATCTCTCTATCTATCTTCTATCTATCTATTTATCTATCTATCTATCTATGTATGTATCTCTCTGTTTGGCTATCTATCTATCTATCTATATAACTATTTTTCTATCTATTTATCTATCTATCTTTTTATATGTCTATCTGTCTATATGTATATCTGTCTATCTATTTATATGTCTATCTAGTTTACCTGTATATTAATCTATCTATCTATTTGTCTATTTATCTATCTATCGATAAACTTTCTATCTATCAATCTATCTATCTATATATATATATCTATCTATCTATCTTTCAATCTATCTGTTTATCTATTTAATTGTATATTTGTTTATATGTCTATAAATCTATATATCTGTCTATCTTTCTATCTGTCTATTTTTATATCTATCTATCTGTATATCACTCTATATGTGCATTCTACTTATCTATCTTTTTATATATCTATCTATTTGTGTATCTATCTTTCTTTCTACTAGTCTATCTACCCATCTATCCACCTATCTATGAGTCTATCGGTCTATCTGTCTATTTGTCTATCTTTTTATCTATCTATTTGTCTATCTATTTATATGTTGATCTTTTTATCTGTTTATCTGTATATCTATATATCTTTCTATTTGTGTATCAATCTATATATCTATATATCTATATATCTATCTATCTGTCTATCTATGCTATCTTTTTATCTGTCTATCTATCTTTTTATCTATATATCAATCTACTATTCATCTATCTAGCTCTCTATCTATCTCTCTATAAATCTGGATATATGTCTATCTATCTATCTATCTATGTATATGTCTATATGACTAACTATCAAACTAATTATCTATCTAACTATCTATCTATTTATCTATTTATCTCTCTATATATTTATCTATTTTTCTATTATCTATATCTCTCTATCTATCTACCAATCTAGCTATTGTCTTTCTGGCTTTTTGGGTATATGGCTATCTGGTTTTTGGATATTTATGTATATATCTATCTATCCCTCTAACTAACTATCTATCTATCTCCCTATCTATTTATCTATCAATCTGATTATCTGTCTATCTCTCTATCTAGATATTTGTCTATCTATCTATCTGTCTATTTTTCTATCTATATATCTATATATCTGTCAATCTGTCTATCTCTCTAAGTATCTATCTGTCAATTTTTCTATCTGTCTATATTTCTATCTATCTATCTACATGTGTTTCTATATATCTATCTATCTATCTGTCTATCTCTCTATATGCAGATATGTTTATTTGTCTATCCATCTATATATCTATCTATCTATCTATCTATTTGTTTATCCATCCATCTATCTATCTATCCATTTGTCTATCAGTCTATCTGACTATCTATCTCACTAACTAACTATCTATCTATCTGTCTAGCTATCTATGTGCCTATCTACATATTTGTCTATATATATATCTATATCTATCTATCTATCTATGTGTCTATCTATCTATGTGTCTATTTTTTCTATCTGTCTATCTCATGATCTATCTATGTATATATCTTTCTATTTATCAATATATCCACCTATCTGTCTATTAGTCTATATGTCTATCTAACAATCTATCGATGTGTCTATCTTTCTATATGTTTATTTTTTTATCCGTTTATGTGTCCTATCTATCTATTTGTCTATTTTCTATCTGTCTATATGTCTATCTATCTATCTTTCTATATGTCTGCCTATCTATTTTGTATTTATGGTCTATATGTCTATATGTCTATATGTCAATCTATCATTA